>MWMN01000010.1:228585-290819 GCA_002968875.1 Cordyceps cicadae | reverse complement strand
ATCTCAATCCCAGTACTTAATCTCGCCATCCAGCCCCGCCGTCACCACCTTGCTCGTCTCCTGTGGGTGCCACTTGACGCACGTCACCGCCTGGTTGCCCGCCTTGATCTTGTGGTACATCTTGCACGTCTTCCAGTCCCAGAAGCACACGTAGCCCGCCGAGTCGCCCGACGCCAGGAACTGCCCGTCCGGGCTGCAGTCCAGGTCGATCGCCAGCCCCGCGTTGTGGTGCCCGCGGTAGCTCTTCTTGCGGTTCTGCCGAAACTTGTCCGTCGCCCCAAACACCAGCACCTGGTTGTCCGAGCTCTGGTACGCCACGTACTTGCCGCTCGGGTGCGCCGCCGCCCGCGTCATCGGGTACATGTCCGGCTCCGCGATGTACTTGATCGGCACCGGGATGTTGTAGTCCCACGCCCGCAGCGACTTGTCGTCCGACGTCGTCATGAACCGCCGGTTGCCGTCCACGAAGACGATGGTGTTGATGGCCGCCAGGTGGTGGTCGTACTCCTGCACAATCTCCGTCGGCGGCGCCCGCACGTCGTACTGCATGATCTTCTTGTCCGACATGCCTGCCAGGAACTCGTGAGCGTGCTCCGGGTCCGGGTTGAACTCAACCACGTGCGGAGTCTTGCCCGTCGTGAACTTGGCCACGCACGCGCCAGTCTCCGTGTCCCAGAGCTTCATCATCCGGTCGTATGATGCAGACAGGAACTGCGTCCCGTCTCGGTTGAAGCTGAGGCTTGATATCGCTTTGCTGTGGCCGGCGTACGTCCGGAGCAGCTCCCGACCGTGGTACATGTCCCGGATGCGAATCGTCGTGTCGGCACCGCCGGAGAGCAGGAGATGGCCTGATTCGGGGATGAAGCGGAGCGCCGTTACCGCACCGCTGTGGTCCTTCCAAATGTGCACCTGCTTCTTGGGAATAAAGTTTGTGATGCTGCCCACTTCCTTGCGCAGATCAATATCCAGATCTTGCGGTACGTGCATGTAGGTGCGGCCCTGGTAGTCGCGCTCTTGCGAGCCGTTGAACGTTGTCGTCTCGTCGCCCATATCCTCAACCTCCTTGCGTCGCGCAAGGGAAGCTTCCGGCGCTCTAACAACCGTTCCGCTCTCCACCACGTCATCTTCCTCTTCCTCGACAATCTCGTACTCTTCGTCGCTCGCCAGCGGCTCGTTCTCGTCGACGACTTCGTATTCGACCTTCTTGTACCGCGCCCAGGGACCGACATAACTTCCAGGCCCTTCGGCAATCGTCGCACTGCCCTTGCTCTCGCGCGAGGCGCGCACCTGAGCGTCTGCTTGCTTGCGTTGCGCAACGGTTTGGTACTCGCGCTCGGGACCGCCTCGTCGCTCGACCGCTCTGTGTTTGCTGCGGAATGTGTGTTCGGAAATAAAGGTCTCCTCCGCCGTACCCGTCAGTACATTTTTTCGCTTCGCGGCGGCTGCCGTCTCCGCCTTGAAGGGGTTCGCTGGACCAGCCTTGGGCCTGGAGAGATCCTCGGCGGAATACTTGACCACTGCGTGGTCAGGCCCTGCTTGCTCCCGCACAACCAGGGCATCCTGGGGCAGCATATTGGGCGGGTATTCACTGAAGTCCGCCATTATTGAGATGCGACAAGGAAGCGGCCGATGATGCGTAAGACAACATTGGTTGATTGTCGCGAAGATTTGCAACCAAAGTTGAGCTATGGGTCACGTGATAAATTTCGATGGCCGCCGCCGTGGATCATCAAACACAGAGCACAATATAGCTTAGGCGGCACGTTGTACAGGAAAACCAGGCAAATGTGAGGGTATAGTATCTCATTAAGTGGTTTTGCAAAATCAAGAGCTATGTGCGATGGGAGAAAAAGCTGCAAAGCGCCTCCCCCAAGAGTTTCCCTCAAGAGCGAGCACTCAGTCTACAAACGCCAGGCGATAGCTTGTGCAAAAGTGATATATCCCAAACCGTAAGCCTTGCGAATTCATTTTATTCCGTCTCTGCATCAATTCGTCATGCTCTGAGCCCAAAAGAGCAAGCCACGAGAAAGCCAAAATATTAATCGCGCATCTGTTCGTAAAAGAACCACCAGGGCCAACCGTACATGGAGGGCGGGACTCGCCTATCCGGATATCATTACAAGGGGCCAGTTGGGCTTTTATGCGGACTCGTCGCGGATGAGAGCAACGATCATGCTGTAGAGGTAGAAGAAGAACATGAGCAAGTGGAAAGCGAGCTTGATAAAGGATTCCTATCACGCAAGTCAGGTACAGCTCCGACATCGGTCCCGATACAAATCGCATACCTTCTTGTGGACGTTGAGTTTGCGGAAGATTTCGGTGGCATCGAGGAGATGGGTGTTGTCGACAATCCTGGAGTCCGAGTTAGCGGTGAGAACAGAATGCGCCAAATGTGGCAGAAACAAAGCTTACTTCTTGATATTCCAAGCGAGGAGAGGTAGGTTGAGGACCAAAGGCAACCAGTAGCCGTTGATCAGGAACAGGAAGGTGAGGAAACCGTGAACGGCGGCTTCGGGAATGATGTAGGTATTCAGACGGTTGCAGAGATCGATAGGATTGATGTAGTCGCTAGATGGAGTTCGTTAGCTGGTGTCCTGAAAGCTTGCTGCGTGCCAAGAGCTCGTCGCGCAGATAGTCGAGACCATGGCAGGCATTTCATGACCACATACCACTCTAGATCACTGTACATGATGGTGAAGAAGACCTGTAGAAACAGGTTGACGGCGTTGATCAACACCGACAAGAGGAACAGCCATGCTTCGCCAGACATCATGATGACGTGATTTCCAGTCGCCAGTAGCTTTTGAGTTGCAAGGAAGATGCGGTCGTAGCTTTCCGAAGCTTGGTCTGAGGAGGAGGTGTTCGCGAAAGGTTGTCGTCAGCGGATTGCCTAGCCTTCCGAGACGGTGGACGCGTTAGTCCGAGCTCTAACAAGGTGCGGGAAACGGAGAGAGCTGTGGTCTGCAGAGGAGAGGCAAGGCCAGATAGGGAGAAAAGGGGATATTTACGTTGAATACCCGTGGGAGGTGGAGCTGAAGAGGTGGACACAGAGATGCGCGCCGTTGCTCGTGGAGAATTGGGAGTGAAGTTCGTGGGAGTGGGAGGAAAAGGAAGAAGAGGCTCGGGGGGCTGGCTTCTCGACGCCGGGTTTGGTGGGGAGGGAAGGAGTGGATGCGACGATGGCGATTTTTTTTTCTCACGTTTGGCGGTGGCGAGGGACAGGGCCAGTGAGAACTCAAGGCCTGCTGGATGACGCTGTAGATGCGCTGTAATCGTATCCCAACTGTCGGTACAGCGCCTCCGCCGCTGCCGTTCGCGGTCGCCGAGGCCGCGGTTTTAGTGCAGCGGCTTAACTGTTAGCGGCCTTTGGCGGCCTTTGGCGACTCATGCCCAGCCCAAGAGCAGCATTGGGCATGTGATTAGAAAAGTCCCTTCACATGAGCCCAACAAGGTTCCCAGGTAGATACACAGCTACATTCGATATCTATGCCCTTTTCTCAACTCCTACATGGTAGATGGTTTATTAAATTGCCGTCTATATTCGCCATGTATCGTGGTGCAGGTCCTGAGCCTCTGCCTGCCGTCTCCAACGCCGCCAACACCTCGCTATCCAATGCAACTGCTTCCATTCTCTGAACCTCAATAGATCCTTCTATGCTGACCTGGTCACGCCACGGTAGGCATCGGTACCGGACCACCAGGGGAATTTTCGTTTCTCGCCGTCAGGACCTCAACGCCGTCTTCTGTCACTAGTAGGGTTTGCTCTGCACAGACAAGTTAGCAACACACACAACCCTGCTGAAACCAACAGCGTCTTCTCTTACCAAATTGAGCCGTCCGTTTTCCGTCAATGGTGGTGCTCGTCCAGTTATCTGGCCATGTGATATCTCGGTACTTGCCCAGCGCAATCATGGGCTCGATAGTGAATGTCATGCCAACCTTGCACTCGCCAGGCGTCTTGTTCTTGGCGTAGTGAGGCACGTTGGGCGGGCAATGGAACAGCTTGCCGATACCGTGGCCGCAATAAGTACGGATGACGCTGCAGTCTTTCGTCTTGGCGTGCTTCTCGATGATGTTGCCGAACTCGCGAATCTGCACGCCGGGCTTGACAGCTTTGATCGCCTCGTCGAGGCACTCACGAGCCGCCTCAACGACGCGCACGTTATCAGGGTCGGCCTTGGCGCAGTCGCCAATGTAGTATGTCTCGTTCAGATCGGCATGGTAACCTTCGTGATACAGTGTCACATCAATATTGAGGATATCACCGTCGAGAAGGACGCGCTTGTCGGGGATGCCATGGCAAATGACTTCGTTGACGGAAGTACAACAGGACTTGGGGAAGTGGTTGTAGTTGAGGGGGGAGGGATACGACTGGCAGCCTTGTCAGTGTTTCACGTGCAAGCAGAGCGACGAAACTCATATTGGAACAGGTTGCGTGTTCCTGCACATGGCAGACTCACCTTGCGCTCGACGCAAGCTTTGTGTACAATCTCGTCAATGTAGTCAGTGGTGACACCAGGGACGGCGGCGGCGGCGGCCAGGTCGAGGACCTCGCGCGCGAGCTTGGAGACCTTGCGCATGGCCTCTATCCCCTTGGCATCGAGAATCTCGAACTTGGTGCGGCTGCTGAGCGAGCGACTGTACTTGGGGTTGCCATCCTCGGACCAGACGGGGTGGGGGATCGACCGGGGAACGGTGCGGTGCTCGGAGAGAGGGTAGACGGGGCGCAGAGGGCCGGCGAAGGGGAAACTCGGGAATGGGTTGTAGTAACCGGTCGCTGGATCTGGTGAGATTGCTTTCGGGGCGAGCAAGTGGTGGAGGATATTACTTTGAGATTTGTGCATGGACTTGTGCGTGCTCTACGAGGACAAGTTAGCTGGGCGGCACTGAGGCAGTTGGGGGGCGGGTTTGCGCGTGGCAGGGCATACCCAGCTCTTCTTAAAACAATCCTGGGAGCAAAAGAAGCTGTCCTTGTTACCAAGCTTAAGGCAGGTCGGGCATTGGAGGGTGCCGGCGTCGTTTTCGCAGTCGACGCCCAAGCACTTTTTCTTTGCGGGGGGTTCGGCAGCCATGGCGGGCAGTGACTGACTGTAGGTGCGAGGGTCGAGGGGGTAGCGATGAAGCAAAGTAAAGTGAAGGGGAGAGGTTTGTAGGAATATTTCAAGAATGGTATGCAAAATCAAGAAAAGTGCGCGGGCTGAGTGATACAGTAAATAGCAAAGATGTAATGAAGTCAGTCCGGGGTGGTGAGAGCCGATGTAGTTTTCTGCCAGACTTTTTCTAATCGATATTAATATTATCGGCCTTATTATTCCTCTGTCAGTCAGTGGCTAGGTAGCAATAGGCTCAGCCTCAGCCTGGGTGGGTGGATGGTGGCGGGTGGCGCAGAAAAGTCGCGTGCTGAGTCGGGAATGATGCCGAGCCCCATCAAGGCTTTTACAGTGGACGGGTCACTGACTCTACCGGCTGAAAAGTGTCAGCGAGGCCACTGAAGCTATCGCTGAAATGTGCTGACATCACCAAACCTCCACTGCAACCCGCTGTAATGTCAGGAAGCAGGGCGCGCCCCAGGTTTTCTTTCGCTGGAGCGCCGATATCGACTCAATGACCTACTATACTAGTAGCAAACCGAGTTCTTTTTTATCTGACGATCCTCGGCTTCTGTCGATTTCGCCTTCTCCTTCGCTCTCACTGACTCTGAACAACCAACACACATTGCCGTCCGGCACCCCGTATTGGCCTCCTCTTTCAAAGACCCTCATTCCTGCAGCCGGGGTCTGTATGTCTCGGTGCCCTTTGTTTAGTACAGACCATCCCTCTGTCACCTTTTAAGCAGTCGCAGTCGCCGTCATGGCACGACCGCAAAAAATGGTCATAGTCGGCGCTGGACCGGTGGGCTCACTGGCTGCCCTCTACGCCGCTCAACGAGGTTATCAGGTTGAGGTCTACGAGTTGCGTCCAGGTAAGTCAACACGTCCAAGAAAATAAAAAGCCAAATTTCATTCATTCAATGCCTCGAGTTTTTTCTCCTCTTTTTCTCACATATCCCAGATCTTCGGGATCCTCGTATTGTCCCTCTCAACTTTACAAAGTCCATCAACCTCGCACTCTCGGAGCGAGGCATTAACGCCATCCGCCATGCCGGACTTCCCGACTTGCTCCAGGACATCCTCGGCGCCTGCGTGCCCATGCGCGGCCGAATGATTCACGGCAAAAAGCCCTCTGGGGCTTTGTATGAAGTCGCCCAGGACTTTGATATCCACGGTCGGGTGAGTTTCCTTCCTCGTCTCAGCGATGTCGGCAACCTCTATAACCGACAGCCTGTTCAAGCAGCTACCTAACAAGTCAAACCACCACCTCAGTGCAACCTGGCCATGGACCGCGGCGCACTGAATGCCAGGCTCCTTGATGCTCTAGAATACCTTCCCAATGTCGAGCTCTTCTTCAACCACAAGCTCACCGGCGCCGACTTTCGCAAGCGCAAGGCCTGGATTGAGAACCGGGATCGCCTCTCGCCGAGCGGCCGCCCGCGCGAGATGGAGATTGACTTTGACATCATGCTCGGCGCCGACGGCGCACACTCTGCCGTCCGCTACCACCTGATGAAGTTTTCACGGATGGACTACCAGCAGGAGTACATTGACACCCTATGGTGCGAGTTCCGCATCGACGCCGGCAAGCCTCAGACCGACGGCTCCGAGACGTGGAAGATTTCGCCCAACCACCTGCACATCTGGCCCGGCAAGGATTTTATGTTTATCGCGATTCCTAGTGAAGTGAGTCAAGATCGCAGGAGCTCTCCTCCTCGCTGCCGTTGCCTCTACTAACTCATGCAGGATGGTTCATTCACATGCACCCTCTTCCTGCCCGCCAACCACTTTGCAACGCTCGAGGCCGACCCTTCGCAGGTGCCCAACTTCTTCGATGTCAACTTCCCCGGTGTGAGAGACCACATCTCAGATGCCTCCCTCATTGACGCCTTCAATACAAACCCGCACCTGCCCCTCATCAGCCTCAAGTGCAAGCCCTACCACTTTGGTGCTTCCGGCGTCATCATCGGCGACGCCGCCCACGCCATGGTTCCGTTTTACGGCCAGGGCATGAACACTGGCATGGAGGACGTCCGCATCCTCTTTTCCATACTTGACAAGCACCGGGCCCAGCTGGCCGAAACCAACAGCCCACTCGACGACGAAGACGACGAGCAGCAATCTTCGTCCGCCGCAGCCGCGGACCAGGCGCACGCGCAGGCCCTCGCCGAATACTCCGCCACGCGCTGGGTCGACGCATACACCATCAACGACCTCGCGTTCCAAAATTACGTCGAGATGCGCACGTCGCAGTCCACCACTTACAAGCTACGCAAGGCACTCGAAGAGTTCTTGTCCCTGCGCCTTCCTTGCCTCGGGTGGCACACAAAGTACTCGCTTGTCGTCTTCAGCAACCGCCCGTACTCGGAGTGCGTGCGCCAGACGGACCGCCAAGGTCGCGTGCTGAGTCGTCTCTTCGCCGGGCTGGTCACCAGCCCGTTCCTGGCGGTCGGTGTCTACCTTGCCTACAGCTACCGGAGACCCATGAAAGAGCTGTGGCACAATGCGGTAGCCATATGGCAGATGATGTAAGATACGTATTTGGAGAAGAAAAGTGACAGAGGACTTTGCATCTAGATTGGATTAGCCCACTCCTAAAACTGTACAACACGATCTTCCCACTAATCCATCCTGGGCCTGCTGTCCCGATTTTGCCTCAAATTCTTCGGATTTGGGACACAATCTATATTAATACAAATATATGTGTAAAACTTTTAAAGAAAGAATCTCGAAGCCTGGTTGAGGTATAAGAGTTGGCCATAGAATCCCGTGTTGGGCTGTTGGTTCAAACAGGCTTAGTCATCCTCACAGGATGCCCAAGAATTTTTGGCGGGCCGAGAAAGCAGGACATGCGACAGCATCCTTTTCTTGCCCACCCGGCGCCGCGCAATTGAGGCTCTCCACGACTACAAGGCAGCGCTGTTCAGCTTACTGATCCCAAAGTCGCCCTCATTTGACTCTAAAAGCCCCCCATACGACGAACGACGCGGCATCCGAGCACGCCAGCCTCACGCATCTCCCCCCCAACAGGAGACGACGACATCGACCTGTTTCGAAACCACACCAGAGATAAGGGCTCTGCTCCCTTTCGATCAGTGAAAGGTAGACCTGTACTGCTCACACGGCTACGACTGTCCGACCCAACATATCCCTACACACCACAACCGCACACACACACACACACGACCCGCAACCATGCCGCGACTATCCCTCAAGACGCTCGTCGACATGTGCTCGCACCTGCAAAACGCGTCCAAGGCCCGCCTCGGCCTGACCTCCTTCCGCAGCAGCCGGCAGGCCGCCTCCCTCGCCGGCGCGCTGCACCGCGCCGGCTTCCTGTCCTCCGTGTACCGCGCCGGGCCCGTCCCGCCCACCGAGGAGGCCATGCTGAGCGTGCCGCCGGAGCCCGTCACCACCGCAAACGTCGCGTCGCGCCGCCTCTGGCTCGGGCTCAAGTACTGGGACGGCCGCCCGGTGCTGGCCCGGTGCCGGGCGATGAGCACGCCCGCGCGCGCCGTCACGGCCCGCCCGGAGGAGCTCGCCCGCGTCGTCCGCGGCCTCCCGACCAAGCTGGACGCCGGCGTCGTCAAGGGCCTGGCGCTCGGCGAGTGCCTCTTCCTGGACACCTCCGAGGGCGTGCTCGAGGCGCGCGAGGCGCTGGCGAAGAAGGTGGGCGGCACGCTGATGTGCAGGGTGTCATAGGCGTGGAATGGAGCAAGAGAGCGCAGTTTTTTTTTTGGCGGGGGAATATCATGTAACATAGCTGTTGAAAATTTTCAAGATGGGCAGGTCACTGTACGAATAGACATCAACGTCAAATATAACAATGCATCAAACTATCCAAGAGTCCACAGAGGCCCAATCATCATATTCACTTGGTCAGCTCACACGACAGACACGCAAAGAACGAGATTGAACTTGGCCCACCATCACTTGAATCGCTTGGTATTAAATAAGATTACAAGTCGCTGTGTCTAACAAGAAGATCTGCACAGTAAAGAAACAAACTCCAGCCCTAAGAAAATTCCATTTTCAGGATATCGCCAGACACCACATGACGGCCGTCTGCCCAGCACAGCCCAGCCCAAAAAGAAGAGATGTATAATACCAAACGCAGCGATGCCGCCTCCCCTTGCTCTACGCGGCCGTGTCAGCATGCTTGCTGACGGACTCATCGGCGGCAGGCTCGGCGTGCTCAGCGTGCTCAGCGTGCTCCGGAGTGTGTTCGGCAGGCTTTCGTAGAGCAGGGGTAGGCTCGGCAGCGTCGGCCTTATCCAGATGACCATTATGCGCAGTGCTTTCCTCAGTTAGAGGGTGCTCAACAACCGGCTCTACAGGTTTTTCAGGGTTGTCTAGACTGACAGCGGGGATAGGATCAGCCTCTTCGGCGATTTCCATTGCCTCTTCAGCAGTTTCGACCTGGGCGGCTTCAACAGCAGCCTCCTCAAGGGTCGCAGGCTCTCCATGGGCAAAATCTTCCTCCTGGAAAGCCTCCTCGGCAGCGTTTGCTGCTGTAGGCGCTTCCTCCTGAGTAGAGGGCTGGGGCTCCTCAATATGTTCAACGGGAACCGTTTCGTGCTTCTCTTCAACTTCGCGCGGGGTATCTTCGGCAGTTTCGGGCTCTTCTGCGGGCTCTTGGATAGACACGTCAATGATAGACTCGTCCACAGGTTCCTGTGCAAGCTCCTCTGCTGTCTCCTGCTCAGGTTCAGATTGCTTCTCAAATTCAATTTCGGTTTCTACATCTCCCACAGGCACGTCCTCGGCCAGCTCTTCAACTTTGGGCTCCGGTTCCGCCTCAAGCTCAGGCTCGGCCTCTGGCTGTTGCTCAACCTCGAGATCATGTTCAGCGGCGTGTAGATGCTCGGCCTCTGGCGCGTCATTTACTTCCTGCTCTGGCTCCTCCTTTAGCTCCTCGATTCCAAGATCTTGGAGCTTGTCGGCAAGCTTAGACGTGGCAGAGTCAGGAATCACCTTGCTGGCAACGGCGGCAGCACTGGCAACGGCGGCAGTTGCTGCAGCTGCAGGAACAGCCGCCTTGGCAATTGACGATGTTGTCTTGGCGGTGGCAGGCTTAGAAGGTACCTTTTCAGCCCGTGAAGTGACGTCTCTGGATCGGGCAACAGACGCGGCACGGTTAGGTACAGGGCTCTTAGCGGGGCGCTTCACGTTTTCGCCACCAACGTTTGAGAGGCGTGGTGCGGACTTCTTTGGCGGGGTGGTAGGGACTCCCTTCTCCGTAGTCTTGCTAGATGACGCTGCCGTAGGACGCATCATCCGCGCAAGAAAGCCCTCATCAACATGGCTCTGTCTCTTGCTCGAGGTCGACTCTTGTGAGAGTTTGCTGACAGAGGGAACTCCTAGGCTGGGTCGCTGACGGGTTGCTGCAGAGTTCTGACGCTTAACGGGCTTTGACGCGGTGGAAGCGCCAACAGCATGGGCGCTGGCAGAGTGGGGAAGATTCGGCTGTCGACCGGCGCCGCCCTTGTGAGCAGAAGCGGCTGTCGGGGCCATCAAAGACGATGGCAGGTTCACGGGTTTAGTAGGGGACTTTGGCTTTGGCTTCACAAACCCCGTATCATTTGCACCAATCTTGACGGGGCCCGGCTTCTTGGCAGCGGTCATGCCTCCAGTAGCTCTTGTTGTGGCTGCAGGCTTTGTGGCTGTCCGAGGCTTCGTGGGCTCCGGCTTGGATGCGGCGGGCTTGGTCGTTGTTGTCTTTGAAGCTACCGCACCGGACCGAGAAGCCGTAGACTTGGCCGGTGCTGCCTCTTCGGGCTTGGCTGGAGCATTACTTGCCGTCGTCGGGCCAGGCTGCTCAGCCGCAGCCTCAGCTGCATCGGGAGCCTCGGGGATGGATTCGGCCGCAGGTTTGCGGACAGTATCGTCGTGGGTAGACATTTTCCTTCTTGCGCGATAGAGGCTAGGCTCTGTGTCGTTGCTGAGGCGTCCGAGGGAGATGCTGGAATCGGCACTCTGGTCTCTTCTCAGTCCAATACGGCCGTCTTTTTCCACGGCAACAAAGTTGGTTCTGATTTTTGAAAGTGGCCTTGGACCTTCGGATGTGATTGAAGCAGCTAATGGAGAAGTCGCGAGTTAGCCAAGTACGCGCCAGCAAATCAGAGTTTGGTAGCGCAGCAAGCAGGCAGCTCTCTCTCTCTCCGCGTCGCCAGAACCAGCAAGACGCGTTTCCCGGGGCACCAACGCTACCGTGGGGTAATTGCACTTGTAGCTACTGGATTGCGGATTTTCACGTGCCATGTAATTGGAGATGAAGCTGCTGCTGCTTGCGTGCGACCAAAAAGAGCGGTGATGATGCTGGGGTAAAGCCACCTGTTGGAGAGCGTCCTCTGCTATCTGGCGGGCTGGTGTCGCCTTTGCTTTCAAACATGGCACGCAGGTTCTTGACCTGGCTCATGACGACGGTGGTGACGGCGGTGTCCTCGCAAGGACCCGCGAGTTCGGTGCCAGAGGAGGCGCGATGGTACGTGTGTGTGTATGTATGCGTAGGTATGTATCGGCGTGCGGCAGGTGTTGACAGGTGTTGACAGGTGTTGTGCTGGCTTTTTGGGGAGGTGGGCACAGGCAAGGAGGAGATGAGGGGGGAAAGAGCAAGAGTAGTGACGGTGACGGCGACACCAGTAAACGGTCGAATCTAGGTGAATAGAGTTTGAGCCTACCGAGAAGAAGAGTGATGAACAGACGACGGGAGGAAGCGCGTTTCAAGATCCGGACAAGCTTCGGGAGCAAAGCTGGTCCTGGGTCCTTGGTAGGTAGCAGGCAGAGGTGGTGTGCAAGGTAGAGTGCGCAAGGACAGCAACGTGGTTGGTCTGTGTGGGAGCTGTTTGGAGATGGACAGGTAGTCGGTAAGGATGGTGCGGCGAGGTCGACGGAGGCCAGAGTCAGTCAGTCAGTCAGTCAGTGAGAGAGTGGGTTGGCAGGCTGCCAGCAAGTCAGGCGGCGGGCGATATAATAAAAACTTGATATTAGCACGGATCAATCAATGTGGCACGCCTTGGGTCAGGACGGGTTCTGCACTTTCGAATTCAGGGCTCAAGGCACTCAAGGCATCAGCAAAGGAGAAAAAAAAAAAAAAAAAAAGTCAGGGGTTGCGGCTTGCTCAGTTGAGGCAACTCAATAGTCAGGTAGTTACCTAGGTAGCAGGTAACTTAGTGATTAGGCACCTGGCTGGCTGCAGGGATCCTGTTTTGGGCCAGGTGCGGTAATAATTGTCTACGCCTAGGGCAGAAATTAACGACGAGCCCGGCCGGGTTATTGGCAAGCCAACTTGGAGTTATGTACTGATGTACGGATACGTTGTACGGATACGCTGTACGGTGATGCAGGTGTTCACCGTGGTACAAATGATGGTTGCAACCGTTCACAAATGCATTATTAGTAGTCACCTCGTATTTATTAGCATTGTAAATAAAGCTTGGGCGGGGAACAATGGACAATGGAATGGTCAAGTCCCTGCACAGCCGATTTCCAGCAGTCAGGTACAAGCGTCATGCAGGTACAAAGTTGCATGGTCCAAGCAAGATTATCACCTTATAATGTTACGTACTGCACTCACTGTAGAAGCTCGCCCTCGCTCACGTACTGTACCACCCAACCCAACCCAACCCAACCCAACTCCCTCCCTCCCTCCCTCCCTCCCTCCCTCCCTCCATCCTGATCCCGTTTGCTCACCCTCACTCACCCTTCCAATTCCATCACCAATATCACCATTACCAACTCAATTATCATCACAAACAATCCCGCCGCACCCGCCAACAACACTCTACTACTCTACTACTACTCGGCCCTCCGTTTCCGCGGCGCCCGCATGCCTCCGCCGCCATGCCTCGCCAATGTCTCGCAATTTAATCCGTCCTCCACTTCGCGCTTCGCCTCTCAACCCCAGGCTCAGGCTCCCCCCAGCCAACACAAACAGCGCAGTTCCTCACAAGCGCATCGACCAGGGGCTCATGCTGAACATCAATACATACAGGACACCTGTCAAGCCCACTCCGTCTTGACGAAAACCCACCGGTTTGGTGACGAACTAACTAAGTAGTTACCAGCACAGCGCCGGTTACTCGAAACTCAATCCCACGAGTCCTCACTCCTCACACCCCCGAGCGGTTAGTTAGTTCCCGCCGCCACATCGCGATCCGGACTTCGCATTCCACTTGTTGTTGCCTCGTTGCACCGCCGCGGCCTGCCCTATGCGCGATCCTCCATGTAGCATATGTAGCATGTTGTAATTTGTCGTTTGCTAACGGAAACCCTTCCTCGGTCATGCTTGCTATCTAAACATGCGCTCGGATATCCCACTGCAAGCGTAGGTACCGTAGCCAAATAAACAGGGCTAAATCGTCGAAGTTTTCCATCTCGCTTTGGTTACCCGATACAAAACAGTAAACAGTGATTTGCTTCCTTTAGAGCCAAAAACCCGAGACGTGTTGTTAGTCACTGGTAATGCGAAAATAAATGTGTCTCTTTAGAATTAAGCTGCGAAGAGTCAACTGAAAGATTGACCTATGCCATTTCTATGGCAGATTTTGAGTAAAGGGCTCCTTTCTTCTTCTCTTAGTCTCAGGCGGCCGTAACTCCTTGTAGGGATGTATAATTTCTTCTTGTTCTGCTTTGAGGGACAATGAAAAAGGTATCTGACCTGAATTTATTTGTAGAATTCTTTGACGGCACCATCAGCTTCTTCTTATCTCACATTCACCAATACTTTCAGTATGGTGCGACTGGCGCACGGTCAACCAGTCGATCAATTTTTTTTTCAGCTGACCCGAGTCTGTTTTGATTTAACCAGATATGACGTGCTATTTGATTACGGGCATTGGCAATAAATATACATCCTTGGGTGTTGCTGAGAGTGTGGTATGGAGGCGACTCTGCCTGTTGCCTGTTCCAGGGTAGGTAGGCCTGACATCGGGCCAGGCGCTGGCAGCTTCAAGACGTCAGGAAGGGTTGCGCGTGAGAAGCCCGCCTGTAGAAGCAACATAACCATAAAATACTGATGGTAGTATCCTTTGAAGTACACTATGGGCAACCAATGACAACACATAGATTTATTTCATGAAAACTTAAGAAAGATTGTGATGCTGGTGTCTTGCAGTTGATCATGCTTACCTAATGGCGGTGACAGGGTCCTGCTCCACAGCCGGACCCGAGGTCGGCGGCCGAGGAAAGCCAAATCTGTGGTGACAGTTTTTACGACTAGATTGCTCTGTATATTCCTCAATCGTCTCCAAAAAGTTGGCCAGTCGATCCAATTGAACCGCAGCCATGTCCCTCCGCACTCTCCGCATCGGTACGAAGCCACCGTCCCCTCCCACCCACCGATAAAATACCCCCGCTGACCAAGCACCCATACACACAGGCCTCATCCCTGGCGACGGCATCGGCAAGGAAGTCATCCCCGCCGGCCGGCGGGTGCTCGAGGCGCTCCCCGCGGCGCTGAAGCTCAAGTTTGACTTTGTCAACCTGCAGGCGGGCTTCGAGACGTTTGAGCAGACGGGCACCGCGCTGCCCGACGCGACCGTCGACACGCTGCGCTCCGAGTGCCAGGGCGCGCTCTTCGGCGCCGTCTCGTCGCCGACGCACGCCGTCAAGGGCTACTCGTCGCCCATCGTGGCGCTGCGCAAGAAGCTCGACCTGTACGCCAACGTGCGGCCGGTCAAGACGGTGCTGACCGCGGCGCGGCCGATCGACATGGTCATCGTGCGCGAGAACACCGAGGACCTGTACGTCAAGCAGGAGACGACGCGCGAGACGCCCGAGGGCCGCGTCGCCGAGGCGATCAAGCGCATCTCGGAGCGCGCGACGCTGCGCATCGCCGCCATGGCCGGCGACATCGCGGTGCGCCGGCAGAAGCTGCGCGAGGCCGGCAGCCCCAGCATCCACAAGGGCCCGCTCGTGACCATCACGCACAAGTCCAACGTGCTGTCGCAGACGGACGGCCTGTTCCGCGAGGTCGCCAAGACGGCGCTCGCGGCGCCCCGGTACGCCGGCGTCGCCGTCGAGGAGCAGATCGTCGACTCCATGGTGTACAAGCTGTTCCGCCAGCCCGAGGACTACGACGTGGTCGTGGCGCCCAACCTGTACGGCGACCTGCTGTCAGACGGCGCCGCGGCGCTCGTCGGCTCGCTCGGGCTCGTGCCCAGCGCCAACGTGGGTGAGGGGCTCGCCATCGGCGAGCCCTGCCACGGCAGCGCCCCGGACATCATGGGCCGCGGCGTCGCCAACCCGATCGCGACGATCCGCAGCGCCGCCCTGATGCTCGAGTTCCTCGAGGAGCCCGAGGCGGCCGCCGCCATCTACGCCGCCGTCGACGCCAACCTCGAGGAAGGCAAGCTGCTCAGCCCGGACCTGGGCGGCACCGCCACCACTGACCAGGTCGTTGAAGATATCCTCCGCAGACTGTGATTGCGGTCCTGTCTGTAGCATGTTTTGTAGGATTTTGAAAAAAAAAAACAAAAGATTTGAATAAAAGCCATAGACTTTGTATGCATCAAGCATAGTATCTGAAATGTGACTTTTTCTGAGTGATAAAGCATCGTATGTATATACTATCCTGTCTGTTACAGTTCTATATGCCACAATATTCAACTTCAATCTCGTTTCTTGTTGCTCCCAAATACCATTGTATAAAGTACAAGTTCAACTTTTGCACTAGAGAAGAGTTATTTCTAGAAACTTGCAAGTACCTCTTTTGCACAACCCAGCGCCATAGTAGTACAGTAAAAAAACATGTGGCAAACTCGAAATCGCAGCTCTATTTCGTCTTCTTCAATTCATTACTTCGAGCGCTTAGCCTGGAGCTCGGCCTCGTGCTTGGCAATGAGCTCCTTTTGCAGGTGCGGCGGCGCAGCGGCGTAGTGGCTAAACTCCATGCTGAATTCGCCCTTGCCCTGCGTGGCGGCGCGAAGCTGGGAGCTGAAGCCAAACATGGCGTTGAGGCTGCAGTCGCAGGTGAGGGTGAAGTCCTCGGTGCCAATGTCGGTGTCGTGGACCACGGCGCCGCGCTTGTTCATGAGCATGAGGATGGCACCCTGGAACTCGTTGGGTGCGGTGATGGTCGTCTTCATCAGCGGCTCGAGAACCTGGCCACCAGCTTCGGGGAAGGTTTTGCGGAAGGCCATCTGAGTCGCGAGGCTGAAGGCGTGGTCGGACGAGTCGGTGACGTGCGTCGCGCCGTCATTGATGATCATGCGCGTGCCGATGACGCGGTGGCCGAGCAGCGGGCCCTTGTCGGTCGCCACCTCGAAACCCTTGGCGCATGCCGTGAGGTACTTGTCAGGGATGGTGCCGCCGACGACCTGGCTCTCGTAGAAGTTGTCGCTGGGGTTGTCGTTGGGCTCGATGTAGCCGGCGACACGTGCGTAGTCACCAGGACCGCCGGACTGACGCTTGAAAAGGAAGTCAAAATCGGCGTGGCGCGAGATGGTCTCGCGGTAGGCGACACGGGGCTGCCCGGTCACGCACTCTGTCTTGTACTCGCGCTTAAGACGCTCGACGTAGACTTCCAGGTGCAGCTCGCCCATGCCGGAGATGATGGTCTCTTCGCTCTCCGCATCGACATGGACGCGGAACGTCGGGTCCTCTCGCTGGAAACGGTTCATGGCCTTGGAGAAGTTGTCGGCATCGTTGGAACGCTTGGGCTTAATGGACAGAGACATGACAGCATCAGGGACAAACATGGATGACATGGTGTACGGCAGGCCGCCGTCGGTGAAGGTATCGCCCGAGGCGCAATCGACACCAAAGACGGCGCAGATCTCGCCGGCGCCGACTTCGCTGACATCCTCCATCTCGTTGGAGTGCATGCGGACGATGCGGGGGATGCGGACCTTCTTGTCAGTGCGGCTGTTGAACAGGTAGGTACCCTTGTTCAAAGTACCCTGGTAGACGCGGATGTAGGTGAGCTGGCCGTAGTTGTTCTCCTCGAGCTTGAAGGCGAGACCGACAAAGGGAAGCGAGTTGTAGGGAACGAGCTTGACCGCCTTTTCGTTTTGCGTCTTATCAAGCGCCATGTTCTCAATCTGAGACGGGTTGGGCAGGTAGTCGCAGACAGCGTCGAGCATGGGCTGAACGGCCTTATCGGCAAGGGCGGAGCCCATGAGGACCGGAGAGAACTTGCGGGCGATGGTAGCGCGGCGGATGGCGCCCTTGATCTGGGCAATTGTCGGCTCCTGTTCATCCAGGAAGATCTCGGCCATTTCGTCGTCAACGTCAGCAAGCTTCTCGATCAGGATCTGGCGCTTCTCCTCGACGAGGTCCTGCAGGCCGGCGGGGATGGTATTCTCAACGCGGATCTTGGTGCCACGGGGAGCCTCAAAGTACATGGCCTTGCGCTCGATCAGGTCCACAACGCCCTCAAACTCGTCCTCGGCTCCAATGGGGATCTGGATGGCGGCGGCGGGCATCTTGAGCTTGGTGTTGATCTGCTCGACAGCCTTCCAGGGGTTGGCGCCCATGCGATCCATCTTGTTGACAAAAGAGATGCGGGGAACATCGTAGCGCTTCATCTGACGGTCTACAGTGATGGTCTGCGACTGGACGCCGCTGACGGCGCACAGAATCATCACAGCACCGTCGAGGACGCGCAGAGCACGCTCGACCTCGATGGTGAAGTCGATATGGCCGGGAGTATCAATCAGGTTGAAGTGGTAGGTCTCTTCCTTTCCGTTTTCCGTCTTTTTCCAGTCGCAAAAAGTCGCAGCAGACTGAATCGTAATGCCCTTCTCTCGCTCGAGATCCATAGAGTCCATCTTGGCGCCGACAGAGTCCTTGCCACGGACTTCGTGGATCGCCTTGATTCGGCCGGTGTAAAAGAGAACGCGTTCGGTAACTGTCGTCTTTCCGGAGTCAATGTGCGCCTATCGATAATGTTAGAATCCATAAAGATCGACTCGGTCGGGAGTTCCAGGCCATAGGAACGTACGGCAATACCAATATTTCGGACGCGGGAGAGTCGAGCAGCCTCCTCGGTGGACATGTTGGCGGCGACGTATTCGGGGGTCAGGCTGGCAGCATCCTCTTGCGCCTTTTTCAGACTTTGCAATTGAGCCAGGTTAGTTTGCCGTTTCAGTGCATCTTGCCGCAATTTGACGCAGAGGATAATACTCACGCTTCCTGTGCGCCATGATTGACGCTGGACTGGCTGAATGCGCGCCGAGCGGAAAAGGGCACAGCGACCTTGAAGTCGCGAAATCCAGCAGACGATCTAGAAGTATCCAAAACCAGACGGCAATTAAGCCACCTGACCGAGTTGAGGACCCTCATGTCGCGAAACTGTCCACAACAAAACGATTGTCGTGGTTGAGAGCAATACCTTGGTAGCGCCGAGTCCCTGGAAACTTTTTTCTGCCAGGGGCAGCATCATCGCGGCGGCTCCACATGCTTAGCGGAATACAGGCTCGATATAGAGCTGCGGGAGTCAGCGTACTAGAGATCATTCCAATTGGGCGACTTTTTAATGGGTAATAATTTTAAAAATTCTTGAAAAATTGATAATTTGTGATAATATAGTTTCCCAAATAAATATGTATAAGGCATAAATCTATGTTAGAGTACATTTCCAAGTAAAGACTCAACGCCAGCGAGCAGCTTGAATGACCAGCACTGGTATATCCATAACGACACTGAATGAAAGAGACATAACGAAATTCATCCCAGCATTAGATAGAGTTTGCAAAGATAGCGAGAAAGGTCGGCACCGAGATCATGACCAGTCCCAGTGCAGAGAGACCAACAGTGGCCGCACCACTTGCGCTCTGGAAACCAGAACTGCCCTTGTAGTCAGGCGTGGATGAGCTGCCGCCAGCTGTCGAGTTGGAATCCGCGACTAGAGTGGAAGATGGAATGGTAGCACCATTGGAGGGAAAGGGAACCACATTGGAGGCTGTCGCATTCAGTTTGGTCGGGGCCAGGGCGACTTGATTATTGACCAGGTCGTAGACGACGTAGGCGGAGCGCAGAAAGCTGTCGCCCAGCAGGAAAGTGCTTGCGGAACCTTCCGTGGCAGAAGCTTGGGGCTGAATCCCAAAGACGCAAGCCGCAGTGTTCTTGTTTCTGCCGTTCGACACGGAAACGTCGGCCTGGTCGAGGACTAGCTCATCCATGGTGACATTGATGCGAGGGCCCTGGCTGCCGCCAAAGCCAAACGAGAAGTAGGCTCCGGTGCCGGCGATGTTACAGGGTACGACGGCGACACCAAGTTCGCGGACATATGTGGCACCAACCTCCTGCCAGATTTGCTCGGTGATGTCGGTGGGGAGGTACGAGAGGGTGGTGCCGGAGTCAAGGAGGGCGGTTATGGGGAAACTCGTCGAGGAGAAGGAATCAGATCCAGATGAGCTGTGGCCTTCAATTGATGTCAGGGCCACGTTAAACTCGACGACCTGGCCGCCTCTGGAAAGAAGGTCGAGCCGGGCAAGCTCGCCTTGGTATTTTTCGGTGTCGATGGCGCCGAAAAGCAGATTGCCCGTGCTTGCGTCGAGGTCATTGAGCCAAAGGCTGTAAGCAACCGTGTTGATGTTGCCAGAGGTCTGCATGGCAATAGGCAGGTTTGCGTATGTCTTGTCGACGGTTTGAATGGAGGCTTCGTTGCCTCTGTAGCCGATGCCAATCAGGCCAAAGGGAATATCGGTCTGTTCGGCGAGGCCCATTGTTAGATTTTTGACGGTAGAACCACCAATCTGGAAAGTGTCGAGAAAATAAGAGCCATTTGCGCTACTTTGGTCGACATATTGAATTTGGAATGTTCCTTCGTCAAAGGCTGTAAAAGTGCTCGACTTGCTTGATGTGACTACCACGCAACGTGAGTTAAAAACATTGTTCACAAATGGATTTTTAAAATTCATCCATGTCATCGAATGCAAACTCAAGAATTATTACTTACAGGAGCCCTTGGAGCAACCGTCACTTTGGCCGGGCCTTGTGATTTTGTCGCTCTTGGCCTGGCAGGCCGCTGATCCGCTCGAAGGCACCCAGACATCACTGCTGCCGGTGTCGAGCTGCAGGGAGAATTTTTGGCCAGGAGTGCCAACTGTGACATTAACGAAGTAGCCTCCGTCTTGCAGGAGGTTGGAGATGCTGGTCTCAACACTGGAGCCGCGGCGCTGCAGGTGGTTCTGCTCCCTCTTCGCGAAGTCCATGAGAACGTACTGCGCGGTGGCAGACGCGGACAGCAGAGCCGTCAGAGTCGTAGCGGCAGCCTTCATTGCTGGTAATTGACGGAATTGCTTGATGTGGTTTGGGTATCGGGGTAGTGGCGTGCAATTTAGTGTTTGAGAAGTCGATGACGGCGTGGGCGCCAGTTGCAAACGGCGTCAACCGTTAGGCGGGGGAGAGAGGAAACGGCTATTGCCCAAGATGACTCTGGTTCTGTGAGCAAAGTTGAGAAGAGGTGATTGCTTCTAGGATCGGGGAATTTCGCGGTCGTGGGGGTTTGTGCTTTTTGTGAAGTGGATTTCGGAAGCGGGAGTGAGCCGTGTCAGATGAAGAAGAAATGGACGAGAGAACAAGGCAGACAGGGCGAAGCCGAAGGCCGTACGATGCTAGCTGGGAGCGTGGGTGCGACTAGACTTGTATAAGAAGTTGATAAGAATGAGGGCAAGCGGAGAACTGGTTAATATTAACATGTAGCTAGGGTTGGCCGAGAATGCACCTGTAATACATGTAGATACAGGGCGCTAGACCTCTTTGTCTACTGTATTACATGTAATTTTTTTCGGCGGCCCCGGTTCGAAACTCAGATGGCGCCCCGAGTAGCAGTGGAAGAGGCTTCAGCCGTCCAAGGACCCAAAAGCAAAAGCCCCGTCGCTATTCCATTGGTTTGCGGCTGTATCGGGAGCTCCAGGCCGCACTAACACTAGAGAGCGTGCGTCATCCTATTCGCCCCCTGTTACTGACATGCATGCCGAATAATGAGCTTTGCTGGCTGATCCAGTCTCTCTGGCCCGTTGGATAGATGGATTAGTACTTGGCCGACGTATTGCATGCAGAAACAAATGCAGTGTATCGTTCAGCCCGCCAAGACAGTTTGTGATGTATGGCGTCCTCGTCTCGGCAAACCCATGCCGCCCATGCCGCCAAGAGATGCCCCATCGCATCCATCCGGGGAGGGCGGAGGGGGGGGATGGATGTGAGGTGACGTCTTGGTGTTTTTACTTGCTTAGGCGGCTATGAAATAAGCAGTTACGAGGTCATTCCGACATCCATGTCTATTCCAAACATACAGTATTGCTACTGCCTTTTTCCTGGGAGTTTTAGCTATTTATAAAATCGAAGAGCTAAAAAGAAAATATATTCTGTCTCGGTCTTGGAGACGAGACAACTCCATCTCCAAGTCTTCCAAATTGCGCAGATTGTGGGCCAGCCAAGACTGGATAGAAATTGCTGCGCCACAAGCCCGGTTGTCTGCCTCACACCTTGAGGACCGCCACAACATACTTTTAACTTCAGTGCTGAACTTGAATCTTGTTCGTTTCGCTGTCCAATGTTGCGCAGTTCGCTGCCAGGCTAGCCCCCATACGGGCCCTAATATATGTAGCCTGATCGGAGGAAATGCAACCCGCGTCGTCGTCAGAAATCGGGACAGACACAGATTTGATTGCTTCAGGACTCATCTCATGCAGGGGTTCTGACAATCAAACAAGTCATGCCTCATGCCGCAGCTCAGATCCACAGCCAGCTAGCCATCCCCAAGATCTCGCTGAGATATCATATCATCGTGCGTTTATTCACAATGATATAGAAATCTGGAAAATTGCGCGCCATCTTGACCATTGCTAGCGGGCTGTGGTTGGCAGTGAGACACCATTCGTATCCTACCTACTATTCGTAGTTAACCTACAGATAGCCAGGGCATACCCGCATGACCAACGACATACGCGTTGTCTAAATTTCTTTGATTCATTTTCTCTCATCTTCTATTTAAGGCGACGCTAAATCCAGGTATGCACCTAAATGGCTCTGTGGCTGTCATCATGGCTGTGGATTCACCTGCCGTTATTGCCGTGTACACGCAATGGCTCGCCACCCAGCAACTTCGCCGACTTCTCTCCGGAGACGGCCCCCGTTTCAACCCGGCCTGAAACCGAGGCCCTGGGCGATGCACCGGGTTTGCCAACTACCCGGATACATATTCCAAGACAATTATTGTATACATTTATGCTGCACCGCCGGTCCGCTCTCATGGATGCTCCTCTAGATACCTGCTCAACCGGCTGAGAGCCTCCTCCAGGACCGCCGTGTCGCACACATACGCCAGCCTGACGTAGCCCGCGAAATCCTCGCCGCAGCCGAAGCTGTGCGAGCCGGGAATCAGAAGCAGCTTGCACTTGTCGACGAGGTCGGTGCAAAAGGCCTCGTCGTCGACCGGGGCCCCTCCCGCCGCGTCACGGAACTGGATAAAGGCCATGGTGCCGCCGCTCGGCCGCACCCACCGGCAGCGGTCGGCGTGCCGTCCCACAAAGGCCTCCACCAACCGCCGGTTGTGCCGCGCCTGGTCAATGTTGCGTCGCAGGAGCGCCGGCCGCACCGCCGCCGACAGCGCGTAGGTGGCAATCTGGTCGTCCACCTGCGACACGCAGATGGTCGTGAAGTCGCGCCGACGCGAGCACGCCGCGATCAGAGCGGGGTCCGGCGAGGCCACCCACCCGATGCGGATGCCGGGCAGCGACAGCGACTTGGACATGGACCCGGTCGCGAGCGTCCGCTTGTAGCCAAACGATGTGATGGGCGGCGGCGCGCTGTCCGGCTCGTGGAAGAGCGGTCGGTACACTTCGTCGCTGAAGAGAATGACGCCCCGCGCCTCGGCAATCTCGACAATGTCTCGCAACACGTTTTCCGGTATCACGGTGCCGGTCGGGTTGTTGGGGTTGTTGAGGATGATCATCTACAGCCGCGATTAACAGGGCTGTCCCTGGGCGGATCATCCACTCACACATGCTGGCCGACTATACCTTTGTGTTGCGCCGGAAGAGACTGTGCAAGTCTTGCACGTCGGGAATGAACCCGTTCTCCTCCTTCAGCCGCCAGAACGAGATCTGCGCGCCAAACATCTCAGGCACGGAGAAGAGCTGCGTATACACCGGATAGACGCAGATAGCGTGGTCGGTTGGGCCGAGAAGAGCGTACAGCACCAGAAAGTTGGCTGAGATGGCCCCTTGCGTGATGACCACGTCGTCTTCTGCGAGCTGCGTCTCCTGTCCACTGTATAGATCGGCTACGCTCTGTCTCAACTCGGAGGAACCGTTGGTGCTCCCATAGCCAAGCTTGGAACTGGTCATGAGTGGCCCATTGTCGTTTTCCGTTGATAAGCCCTTCAATTCATCCAGTGAAATTGGGCAAGCATAAGTATCAGCCAAATTGAGCAGGCCAGTCACTCCACGCCAGCGAGACAACCATTGCTCGGCCGGGAACGTAGTGGGATGGGCCATGCTGTCTGGGTTAACCGTATCATAAAATTATGCTGCACTGTAATAGAGGGAAATTTTAAAATGTGTCGATGGATGGACTCGCTTGTGGGTGGCCATATGCACTACATCTCGTGGTTGAGAGATGACTCCTCTGTAACAGTCTTGCAGGGTAACGCCCCAGTGATGATTAGTGGAACGCCCGAGGTCGGCTGTCGCAATGGAACAACGCGGGGGTGTTAACCGGCGACTTGAACGGATAGGCACGGCTCAGTGGGCAAAAAATGTTATTTAGAAGTATGGGTCGAAATGAGTCGAAAGAATAGGCCGAAAAACCTACTATCAGGGACTATGATTGCTTGATTGCTCGGCGATGAGCCAACGCAGGTTGAACACATATTCAGAGACGCGTAGCAGCAGCACCCAGAGTAAGCCATGTACGGATAGTCAACCCGATCGTTTTTCATCTTCTATTTGCCCCAAGTTTTATAGTTCAGGGCGTTTATAAAAAAAATAAAACTTCCAAGTCTGTCTGGCGTAGAGTCCTCTTTGCCAATGCATGACAGCGGCAGGTCCC
Organism: Cordyceps cicadae; assembly: GCA_002968875.1. Classification (NCBI taxonomy): domain Eukaryota; kingdom Fungi; phylum Ascomycota; class Sordariomycetes; order Hypocreales; family Cordycipitaceae; genus Cordyceps; species Cordyceps cicadae. The sequence goes on along the minus strand of MWMN01000010.1, from coordinate 266,730 downwards.
GGAGGGCAATGGCTGGCAGGGTTTGCCATGAACGATTTTCTAGGCGGCATCTATAATTAGGTGGAGGACAAATGCCAGTTTCAGAATTGCGCTGAGGACATCCAACTGCATGGAGAAATGGCCAGTGGAACAATGTGGCGCCGAGGAGGTTCGGAAAGTGCTTCCTGGGCGCTGTCCACATCGCTCATCTGTTCTGGCGCCATCCCGTCAGTTGCGCACAAGGAACCCTCTGCCTGCGCGAAACTGTGTGATCACGTACTACTCGGGAATTCACATGGCGCGCAAGCTGACTCCTGAGAGTCTCATGTATTCGGGATGCAGAAGGCTGCCGATTTCTTGAGGAGCTCGTGAGCCGGAACAAACTCCGCATGTGCGCCAAAGATGGCTTGTATCGATAGATCGCCTGGCTCAAGCAAAGAAAAATCGTCGTTCTCCCGATATTGTACGATCAAAGGACCATATTGAGTGACCAAGGTGAAGCTGTAGACGCCGTGCGTTTTCTGGTGTGACGAAACCTCGGATGCGATTTGGGTGAATAGTGGCATTCGGCCTGTGAAGCAGAGTTATTCTAGAAGAGCTTTTTCTCATGAGGCCATTGATAATCGCATCTTAGATCCATGGCGGCAAGTTTGAAGTCGACATCTTGTTTGGAAAGGGGGACAAGGAGGTTGGAGGGAGAGGAGAACTTGCTTGGCAGCCTTAGTCATCCGCACATTTGGTGAGGACCTTGAAGTCCGTAACGTCATGCGTAGCGTGTGTGGTCGCAAGCTGTCTGAGCTGACAGCGAAAAGTTTTAGAGGTGCCTGGAGGGCCAAGAGCTCATTGCTATTGTAGTACCGGTTCATGTTGACAAAAGGTGCTCGGTGGGTTCGTTGAGTGATTGCCTGTCTGCATATTGCATATTCTGTGGTTGTGGACCCGCTAAACCTTGCAATGAATGCCTTATTCCTTGGGCGTCTTTATTATTTCAGCACGCACTTCAGCGGCATTTTGGTGTCTAAAAACTGGAGCAGGGTAGCGTCACTCGTCTCTTGTCATCCATCAGCCAGCTGTGTGTGGTTAGGTTAGCCCAGCCGTCCAGAGGCAGCCTGTCTCGAATTCCTCCACATCTAGCCTCCGCACGCACTTTCATCATCCAGGCGCTGCCATCTCAACAATCCCTCATCGCGGCCGCTCTCGCAAACGGCGCCATGAAATCCCTCAGCAGGATGCTGCTCGGCGTCGTCGTCGTCGCAGCCGTGCCTGCGCTCGTTGCAGCCTCGCAGAACGCTTCCTATCCGACCACCGACATGTTGAGGGCGCAGCTGGCTCTCATGGGTGGCACTGATCGCCCTGACGGCTGTCCTCCTTGGTAAGTCGGAATACAGCTGCGCCATTGGAAGCGCCGCGAGCATCGTTTGGTCTTGCTGACCTGCTTTCCTCGAATAGTTTCAACTGCCTGCTCCCCGCTCATACCTGCGCCCAATACGCTGGCTGCAACGAATTCAACGGCATCTGTGATTGCCCCGCTGGTTTTGGTGGCGATGACTGCCTCAAGCCCCGTGAGTTGATGCCGACACGTGGAACTCCGGGAGCTACCCCGATGCTGACTGGTGATGATCAGTTTGCGGTTCTTTGGCCCGTGGCCGCGACCGACCTATGCGATCCGGCGACAGATGCGAATGTGACGATGGTTGGGGCGGCGTCAACTGCAATGTTTGTACTCAAGATTCCGCTTGCAATGCATTTATGCCGGACGAGACTGGCGGCGTGTGTCACCGCACTGGTGAACTCGTTCGTACCAACCACCAAATATGCGATGTCGTCAACAAGATGATCCGCCAATTGTTGGGCGACCAAATCCCAGAGGTCACATTTACTTGCGATAAGGAGTCGGAAGAATGTGACTTCCAATGTCAGTCCTGAAATTGAAGCAAGCTGCGAATACCCTTGTGCTGACATCTTCCAGTTTGGGTTGACCAGGTCGAGTCGTTCTACTGCCACCTGTCCGAATGCGAATCGAGCGCAACATTTGGCGACACCACAAACGGCACATCTTACAAGTGCAACAAGATCCAATGCACCTGTATCCCCGACCGAATGATGTGTGGCAAGGACGGTTCCATGGACCTCACCGACTTCTTGGATGAAGCCATCAAAGGGCCCGCATCGTTTGAATGCACCAATACGAACGAATCATCACATAGCTGTGCGTTTAAAGAGCCTCAGATGGACCAGCTTATGACCGATCTGCTCGGGGACTCGAGTATCCTGCTCACATGTGGCGCAGGAGAGTGTATGCATGAAACAGAGGTGCCTGGCTACCAGCGCCCCGTCAAGCAAATCAATACCCCCCTCATCGCGGGTATTATTGCAGCGTGCGCTCTCTTTGTCGTTGCCGTCATTGTTGTGACTTGGTATTTGGCTCGCCGCAGACTGCAGTATGGTGCCATTCATCTAGACGATTCGGACGACGAGAGCACCAAACTCATGGCCAACCACAAGCCTGCATCACTCCAGTTTCAGAACGTTTCTTACACTCTTAACGGAAAGCAAATTCTGAACGGAATCCAGGGCATCTGCCATCCAGGAGAGGCAACCGCCATCATGGGTGCTTCTGGCGCTGGCAAGACCACATTCCTCGACATTCTTGCGCGGAAAAACAAACGCGGCCAAGTTTCTGGTGATTTCTATGTCAACGGCGAAAAAGTCTTAGACACAGACTACAAAAATGTCATTGGATTTGTCGACCAAGAAGACACGATGCTTCCAACTTTGACGGTACACGAGACTATTCTGAACAGTGCTTTACTACGATTGCCTCGCGACATGACCCGTGCCAGCAAAGAGCAGCGCGTGTTTGAAGTTGAAAAGGAACTTGGTATTTACCACATCAGAGATTCTCTTATTGGATCCGAGGAAGGAAAGGGCCGTGGCATCTCTGGTGGCGAAAAACGACGTGTTGGAATCGCCTGCGAGTTGGTTACCAGCCCGTCCATCCTCTTCCTTGATGAGCCCACAAGCGGCTTGGACGCCTTCAACGCTTATAACGTCATCGAGTGCCTTGTAACATTGGCCAAGAATTATCAGCGAACCATCATCTTTACCATTCATCAGCCGCGCTCCAACATTGTCGCCTTATTTGATCGACTGGTCCTTCTCGCCAAAGGCAAGACCGTTTACTCTGGCAGATTTGTGGATTGCCAATCATACTTCGACAGTATCGGTTATGAATGCCCGCCCGGGTTCAATATTGCAGATTATCTGGTCGACCTTACGATGCATGCCGGTCGTTCCGAGTCTTTCGATGATGGTACTGTTGGCACTGACACTGCCAGTGTCGGACCAAGCAGCACAAGAGCCGTCAAATCCATTGCTAGTGTATCCGGGGCCAGCATCGCGGATGAGCCATCCGAGAGCTCGGCTTCTCGCCCCAGGGCCAAGCGCTCTGACTCTATTCGCACTCGACAAGAACGCGAGCTCTTTACACGCAGGCGCACCGCGGACACTGCTGCGTCTTCAGATGCTGGGGGCGAGGAAATTGGGGCCTATAAGCTCCAGAAACACCCCGTCGCCGCCCTTGGACAGCTCCCTGAAGATCAACACGACTTACCACCTCATGTATCGTCTGGTAACGACCTCGATCTTCTATCGAAGACGTTTGCCGAGTCTCATATCGCCACCAGCACCAGCGAGGAAATTCAGCAGTCTGTTGCCGCCGCCCAAGATGCCAATGGATCAAACGCGAACGGATACTCTGTGGACGGGCCGAACATCAATGTCAGCGCTGTCGGAAAGGGCTATCATCGCATCAGCTACCCTCGCCAGTTCATCATTCTTTCACAACGAACCTTCAAAAATCTTTACAGAAATCCTATGCTGATGCTGACTCACTACGCCATCGCAATCGTTCTTGCAGTCTTTGCTGGATTCCTTTTCTACGGCCTCACCGATGACATTCCCGGCTTCCAGAACAGACTCGGTCTCTTCTTCTTCCTCCTGGCACTGTATGGATTTAGTACCCTCACGAGTCTGACCGTCTTCGCGAATGAGCGGCTGCTCTTCCTGCGTGAACGAGCCAATGGATACTACTCACCGGCCACATATTTTGCAGCCAAGGTGCTTTTCGATATTGTTCCCCTGCGAATCATCCCGCCCATTCTGATGGGCTCCATTCTGTATCCAATGACTGGTCTCGTGCCCGACTTCCCCCACTTCATCAAATTTATCATTGTACTAGTCCTCTTCAATCTCGCAGCCGCAGCTATTTGCTTGTTCATTGGCATCATCTTCAAGGACGGCGGTGTGGCAAACCTCATCGGCAGCCTGGTGATGCTTTTCAGCCTTCTGTTTGCCGGATTTTTGCTCAACCGTGAGAAGATCCCAGCTAGTGCTGCTTGGCTGCAGAGTATATCCATCTTCCACTACGGCTTCGAGGCGCTTATCGTCAATGAGGTAGTCCAGCTTACCCTTATTGACGAAAAAGTTGGCATTCCTATTAAGGTACCCGGCGCCACGATCCTCAGCACATTTGGCTTCCAGAATGGCGCTCTGTGGTATGATATCCGCAACCTGGGTATTTTCGCGGCTACCTTTATCGTGCTCGCGTATGTTGCCATGCACGTACTACTTGTTGAACGCAGATAAACTACCGCTACTGCTCGGCTCTCCAGGTTATACGCAGGTACATTTTTGTGGAGAGCGATAGAGGGTTACAATTTCTGGTATTGGATTGTTCGCATTATTGTCAGACTTTGGCGTTTTTGCATGGCTGTTGCTTGCATAGCAGGCTTGGTACATATTGTAGAAAGTACAATAAAGTATAAATCGCAGCGTGATTGGATCAGAAGCAAATGATGTTGGACAGTAAATGTACATGGTAGATTGGCTATTTTACATACGGTGCACGCTGCATCATCTGGTACAAGCTCCGTCGTCCTGAGTATCCTTATACAAACTGGCCTCTATGCCATCTTACCGCCAGTAAGCTCCTCCGAAATCTTCTTCGTACGCTTGACTGAGTGATCAAACTCAGACTCGCTCGCGCTTGCGAGGTTGGTGGATGTCCGCGTGACGCTTTCGAACATGGTGTCCACGCCAGGGGGCGGGCCGTGGACGCCCCAGACGTTCTCCGTCGCGCCGGGGCGGTACCCCTTGATGCTCTGCTTGCGGAAGTAGTCCTCGTGGAAGAGTCGGTCAATCTCGTCTTTCAGATCTGCCTCATTGACAATGAAGCCGTCCGCGGCATTGATGTAGAGCTCCATCAGCGCGTCGCGGCGGGCGTCGCGGCGGGCGTCCTCGCGCGCCAGCACGCGCTCCCGGCTAGCCTCCGCCTTTTCGAAGCGCTCCGGGTCTGGCCGTAACGCGCTGTCAGCGACACCGGCTAGTACGGTGCCGCGCGTCATGACGGCGGCGCGCGGCTCGGGGGCTTCGCGAGCTTCGCGGACGACACGCTCCGCACGGTCGCGCCGCGCCGCGCGCCCCTTCTCGCGAGTCTCGTGGCGCTGCCATAGGCTCTGCAGACCCTCCTCCAGGTTCTTCCGGCGGCTGTCGGCGAGCTGCTTCTTCCACCGCTGCGCGTCGCTCTTGAGAGGGCGGTCGGTAGTGCGCTGCGGCGCGGTCTGGGCCAGGTACTCGGGCCGCACCTTGCGGTCGCCGTCGCGGCGGTTGAAGATCTCGCGTGGCACGGGCAGGGTACCTCGTACCCGCTCCGGCTTGCCCTCGGTAGACTGCGGCACCTTCGGGAGCTGGATGTAGGACGGCGATTCGGGGGGGATGTTGCTTCGGGACGACGTAGTGCTAAATGCTGCCCGTGACACGGCTGCTGCTGAAGGCACACACCGAGAGGCGGCTGGCCGAAGGCAGGACCATGTCGATTGGAGCGACATTGTGGAAGAGAAAGAAGATTGTCGTGAGAGTTGATCAAAAAGCCGACGAGATATTCTTCTGGTCGTTTGATCTGGAAAATTGGCCTACCAGATCGCAGCAAGCTGGGCGACGGATTAACTGTACTGCCGTCGCTTCCCCTGGCTTCCCGCTAAAATTTACCAGCCACCCCACACACCGCCTGCAGAAAAAAAAAGAAGTGGGGGCCAGTATGCAGGCGTAAAAAAAAGTTCTGGGCAGAATCCTGTAACATTTTTCTTCTCTTCCCACTCCTCCTCAAGCTGTCTCTTGTCTTGCCCCCATCCTTTGGCAAGCTTCATTCAAGATGGGTACCGGCAAGAAAGAGGCTACCCGGCGTGTTCGCCAGGGTAAAACCGGCGATGGCATGGCCAATGTCCGGGTCAAGGGCGAAAACTTCTATCGGTAAGCCTCTGATCAACTTGCTGCAGCATATCCACAGAACGGCAACTGACAATGACTGTCTCACAGCGATGGGAAGAGGGTCAAGCACCTGAATATGTACAAGGAGGGCAAGGCGCAGCGCAATGCCAAGGGCGAGATCACAAAGGCCGCCACCTGGCAGTCTCGCGACGTGCCCACGGCCGTCATCGAGCCGAACCGCAAGTGGTTCTCCAACACCCGTGTCGTCTCCCAGGACACACTCACAGCCTTCCGCGAGGCCATGGCAGAAAAGGCCAAGGACCCGTACTCCGTGCTTCTCAAGTCGAACAAACTGCCCATGACGCTGATCCGTGATGGCCAAGACACCACCAACGGCCTGAAGCAACACAAGGCCAAAATGACTCTTGAGACGGCGCCCTTCTCCGGGGTTTTTGGTCCCAAGGCTCAGCGTAAGCGCGTCAAGCTCGATGTCGCCAATCTTGACGATCTGGCCGAGGGTACTGAGAAGAGTATGGACACGTATGAGGAGCGTCTTGAGCAGGCGAAACTGCTCAGCGGCGAGTCCGGCACCACTGACCCCGATGATGGCACTTTTGCCATGGCCATCGAGCCTGTCTTCGACAAGGGTCAGAGCAAGCGTATTTGGAATGAGCTGTACAAGGTCATTGATTCGTCCGACGTCGTTATCCACGTCCTCGACGCCCGTGACCCCATTGGCACCCGATGCCGCAGCGTTGAAAAATATCTGCGAGAGGAGGCTCCCCACAAGCATCTGATTTTCGTCCTCAATAAGTGCGACCTGGTTCCCACTGGCGTTTGTGTAAGTTCAATTTTTATTCTCCGGTCGCTGCACCTCATCTGGCCGAAAGGCCCCCAATGATTCCTGTCAGGACTCCTTCTCGATTTTCTTACGGAGGTTTGTCTGTTACAACATTGGGAGAGTAACCACCATGCTCGACTGTCGGCAGCGTTCTGCTGTTCGGCTAGATTGGTGACCGTTCTGGTCACCGTCATGAGAAGGTATTGGGTCGAATTGAGTTGAAGGCTCCTATGTCCACTTGGGACGATTTTACAGGAGTCTTCGTAGTTATGACTCACACATTTCATCATTCACAATGATTTTACTGTAGAAGATTTGCGGGTTCATTGCTAATTCTCTACAGGCCGCTTGGGTTAGACATCTTGGAAAGGAATACCCCACGCTCGCCTTCCATGCCAGCATCAACAACTCTTTCGGCAAGGGTTCTCTCATCCAGCTTCTTCGCCAGTTCTCTGTCCTTCATTCAGACAGAAAGCAGATCTCTGTTGGTCTCATTGGCGGCCCTAACACTGGCAAGTCTTCCATCATCAACACTCTGTTGAAGAAGAAGGTTTGCACTGTTGCCCCCATTCCAGGCGAGACCAAGGTCTGGCAGTATGTTACGCTAATGAAGCGTATCTACCTTATTGATTGCCCGGGTGTTGTTCCACCTACCAACCAAGACACCCCCACCGATCTTGTTCTACGCGGCGTCGTCCGTGTCGAAAAGGTTGACAATCCCGAGCAGTATATTCCTGCTCTTCTGAACAAAGTGAAGCGCCGGCATATGGAGAAAACGTACGAGCTTACCAACTGGAGCAATGCGACCGAATTACTTGAGCTTTTAGCCCGCAAGGGTGGCCGACTTCTGAAGGGTGGTGAGCCTGATCTGGACGGTGTTGCAAAGATGATGCTCAACGACTTCATGCGTGGTAATATTCCCTGGTTTACGCCCCCGCCAATCAACTCCAATGCCGACGGCGAGACGCGAGCTGGCCGCGAGGGTCGCCTCGGCGAGATGCCGAAGAAGCGTACTCAGACGCAAGCTTTTGAGGAGACAAGCGAGGCCAAGGTTCACGATAAGGATGACAAGGAAGGCAGTGAAGCCGACAATGACTCCTTTGAAGGCTTTGGTAGCGACACTGACGGACCTTCCCGCAAGGCCTCTTTCGGCGCTACGACTGGTGCTGGTAGTGACGAGAGCGACGCTGAGGAAGCTGAGGGGGAGGATGAGGCCGAAGCGCAAGTCGAGGAGGAAGCAAAGCCTGAGCCCGAGCCCGAGCCCGAGCCTCCTGTTCGTGCCACTCGCTCCAGCAAACGCATCAAGAGGTGAAGCATATAATCCGACGATAGATGCCCTCAGCTATTAGATGCAGTTGGTGCGTCGATGCCCGCTCCCGGCTGATTGCCACGCCATCATCTGGACTACTGTAGGGGTATCCATGAGAAGCCTCCCTAGCAGAGTCCACGGCAGCACCAGAGGTGCCGTGGCGTGAGCACGCGTCCAAGAGCTCCAGCCAGCTCGGAGTACAGCCCTCCCACAAGCGCCGCTTTCAATTGTTGTGTTGGAAGCTCGGTCGGGATTCCAAGGAATGACCGAAACAGTGCCCCTGGATCGACCTGCAAGGTCGACCAGTCGAGGCGTTGGCGGGCACGATGATCTGAGTTATCACTGCACTATACTAAAACTACAATATACAATTCATCGCCCCGTTTCAAATTTTCAAAGGACTTGGACCGTGAAATGTGTAATAAATGTGATGCTTGGCTAAAATGTGCCTTGATGAGAGCAAGCCACGGCTGGGTTGGGCACGAATCGCGGTTCCCATGACGTACCTTGTTCGGTGCTTGATCGCGACTGTCAGACGAGGCGTTATTGGGCGGGCTCACGGATATGTATGCCCCGAGCAGGAGCTGAGCGCCTTCTTCCATCGCCACCTTGCTACCACGCCCGGGAGGTACCCTGTTGAGTGAGGCATGTCTCTGTGGTGGGATCGGCTGGAGCGGCATTGGGCTATGTGTCACGCATCTGCAGTAGCATTGTTCGACAAAACAAAAAAAAGGAAGAGAAGTTGATAATTAAAAAAAAGGGACAATGCGAGTGGGAGACAGTAGATGAGACGTCTATACTGGTCCTCCTGATCTCAGTCGCGGAGGCATGGGAATGAGGCTCGCGATTACGGAAAGCTGCATGCCACGTACAACGCTGGACCGACCTGCTCGGTGGCGATCGGCTGAGAGGAACTAACAAGGCATCGTGCGAACTTTTGTTGCTGGAGTGCTCGCTCATTCTATTTCGATAGTGTAATCGCCAATCCTGCCTTTACCCCATGCGGCATGTTTTGTAGGTGCTGGTTAAATCCTGTTGGCTTGTAAGACGGCTTTTGCTGGTGGCGGCGTGGGGTCTCGGGGGTCGACGTGAAGACGGAACGTCGAGAGCAAATTGATCAAGCCTTGAGTTCATTTCGTCACTGTGCCTTTCAGCGCCAGTCTCAAACTCAATGGATCCGGACGCTGCAATTGGTTGCAGTCAGGCATATGTAGATGTGTGGAGGATTCTACGCTCAGAGGCCACCTTTTTGGGTCTTTGTGCAATCATGTAGGCGTGGGGTTTTCTACTCCCAAGGACGGGTGGTAAATTAATACAAATAGCACACAGAGTGATGACGATTATACTCAGCTGGGTCTCGGAATCGACGTTTTGCAGCCGTGTTGTGGTGTTACCAGCCACGGGGATGCAGTGTCTGCATGCGTCATCTGCGGCTGCCATAAAAAGGCCAGCTGCATTTCCCCGGAACGAGGCGCTTCCTGCAGCTGCAGTACGAGGCTCTGGACTTGATTCTGGGCCGACGTCATTTGAAGACCGATTTCCTCATTTGGGTGCATGTGGGAGGACAAGATGGCTAGCGGGGAAGATAACTAAAAGAAACAGGGCTTGGCGAGATGGATTTATTAACGATGAGGGGAGCAGGAGGCGATCCAAGCTGTGTGTTCGTGTTAGTTTAGCCAGGAAACCGGCGGTTTGCGATTTAGTCTTGGTGTGAACTGATGGTAACAACTGCCGGGGAAGCAATTAGCATGTAATAAGCCTAGTCGAGGTGGTGATGGCACCCTGGTTGGTGGGCGGGCACCAAAGGCAGACAATGTCACGACCGACGATTGGATCAGCAATGCCGGTGTCTGGAATAGGCGGCATTGAATTTTGAGGCCTAATAAGGGCTGAAGTCTGTTCTTGAGTTTTTTCAGCGTTGTTGCCAGTCTGGTGTTTGGGCCACTTGTCGGTGCGGCGATCTTCTCGTATGCCTGCTCAAGCGGGCTCCAGAGTCAGCAGAATGGACGGTGAGGTTGTTGAGAGAAGCGGAAGCCAATTGGGTTGGGAAGTTCCACACGGCTGGGCGGATGCGAGGAGTGATGGCTCCTGGTTAAACCGGAGACAGGCCATTGTGGATGTCCTAACAAGGGAACAAAGCTGCGCGGAGAAATGCCATACGGCGATGGAGAATGGATGCCGCAGGTAGTATGCATTACAGTTTTCAGCTTTTGCCGACGATTGTCTCGGGTACGAGAACATTTTTCCTCCTCTTGCTTTGTTGTCATTGTTGTTTTGATGCTGCTAGAGCAGTGGATGCTGTGATGATGGCACCCCGTTCGTTTTGGTTCCCATCATGATGTTAGCCGCAACCTCGAAATTTGTTGCACAATCGTCACGATACGTCATTTGCGAGGCAAGCGGGAGAACCGGCCGGATGGATTGGGCGTCTTGGCGATGTAGGAATATCTGGTAACTTGATGGCGTCTTGGTCGGGGCGGAACAAGACTAGCGGGGGCGTTGTAAGAGGAGACGGAGAGGAGAGGAAAGGAAGCCCCCAAGGTATATTTTGGTGGCAGGATCTGATGCGGGGCAACAAATGGTAAGGCGGGTAGGTGGGTGGTGGTGATAGGCAGACTGTTACTGATCAATCCGTATCAATTCGACTTGAATAGATGATTCAATTTCAGAATATTATTGTATAATTCCATCAATGACCATAGAACATGACTGGTGCTGCTACAGCTATACATTCATTCTACATGCGTTGTTGCCTGACAACAAGACCATCGCTTGTCCCCGGTACCCACCAACTGCAGCCACTAATTACAGCCTCATTGTCAGCCGCCCGCCTACAGATACCCAGACTAGACAGAAGTTCAACATTATCAGCTCTCGCAAATGGGCTGTCCATCGGCCCAAAACCAGCCCGTATTTCGCTGGCCATTTCCCTTGCAGCATTGGAGCGGCTTCTCCCTCCTCCACCATCCATCCCACCATGCTTGCCACCAGCCAGCCATCTATCCCACTTGGCCGCATCGAGCCTGAAGACGTCCATGCACAGGTAATCCCGCCACTTATATTCCCATCTATCGCCGGGAATACGAGGTCAACGCCAGCCCTGCGGAGCTCTTGGCGTCTTGGCACCTTTTCCGCTGGAGCAAGGGTATGTCTGCCTCGTCGCCGCGACAGCCCGACTATGCCGAGACAACCTGTCTGACCTGCTCCCTTCCCAGCCGGCTGGCCAGCATTGATGATCCCCCGGCCGACCATGACGTCTGCCCTGCAGAGCCGGCCTCGTATTTTCACTCTCCTCCCATCTATCGTGAGGATCGGCAACTCTCAGCCATACAGAGACTGAGCAAGGGGCGGGCCTTCCTTCGCCAGCCCAAGCCCCGGAAGCTCGGTTCCGCAGTGCCCGGTCTGCCCTGCCCAGCGTCAGACGTCGTGTGAAGAGGGAGTGAGAACGACAGACCGCTCAAGTATATAAATGACCCGGTCTCCCATACTCGAACCTATGTCGAAACACTATCCCCATCAACAGCCCACACTCAGCACCAAAGGAGGACGTCTCACGAACTACTTGTTCACTTACACACTCACTTCTTACACTTAATACACATCTCATACACCTCGTCAGATACCAACAATGAAGTCTGTGGCCATTGCTCTCAGCCTCGGTGCCGTCGCCAACGGCCTTGCGGTCCGCGGTGGATGCCAGCTTCATCTGAGCGCCGGCGGCGATGTCGTTGGCTGCGTCGGCGAAATCTCCTCCGGGCAAGTTCGCGCTGGCAACGGCGTCCAATCCTCCACATTTACCTTTACCAGCGGCGGCCTCACCGACGACAAGGGCCGTGGATGCTGGTGGACTCGTAAGTATACCACCAGCCTCTCTGCACCGACCCAAGTTTACTGACTTTGGAATGATAGCTCCTACAGGCGTCCTTCAGTGTGACGAGGGCCAGGCTCCGGACACCGGATTCACCATCGGCTGTGACGGCAAGGTCTCGTGGAATGGCCAGACCACCTTCTTTGAGTGCGCTACCGGCGAACAGGGCCAGTGGAACATCTACAACAAACAGGATCAGGGAGCTAACTGCGGCACGGTTACCCTCACGGCGGACGGCTGCCATGCCGCTTGCCCGCCGCCGCCGCCTCCCCCCCCTCCCCCCCCTGCCCAGACCTGCCCGAGCAATCTCAACGGTCCATACGAGTTCCCGCATCTCATCATTCCTGTCTCCAAGTCTAGCCCCGACACGGCAGCCGGTACCTCCTACTTCGGCGTCGTCAACAGTGATACGTCGTCCATCTTCAACTTCGACATCCCCGCCGGCGACCAGGGCAAGAAGTGCAGCCTTGTCTTCCTCTTCCCTAACCAGGCCGACTTGCAGACGTCGAGCTTCACCTTCTCCGGTGATGGCAAGCTCGACTTCACCAAGCTGAATGCTGCCGCCACCGAGGGCACGACCTACAACAACCAGCCCGGTAAGGCGGCAGACCTCGGACAAGTGACCGTCGCCCCCGGAAACTCATACAACATTGCCACATTTGACTGCCCCGCGGGCCAGCGCGTTGCCTACGAGATCTCGGCGGCTGGCAATACCAACTTGAAGTATTTCCAGGACTACAACCCCTCGCCCATTGGTCTCTACATCACCAAGTGCTGAGCACGAAACAAAAACTTTGAGAGAAGATGCATTAAAATATGTAAATGACCTTTTACGAATACTGGATAATACGGCGGGGAATTGTGCAGTGGCTGATTTTATGGCCCGACCCGAATGAATTACGAAGACAGGTATCATTACCAACTACATAACAATCCTTAATAATATATAGCCTTTGGGCATTCATTGAAATACAAACCTTTTTTTTTTTACAGAGAAAATAATTCAGCAGGGGAATTAACTAGAACTGGGCAGGTCGTGTAAGTGATGATAAGCGAGTTAGCTGGGAGTACGAAGATGTGGATACCTCGGGACAAAAAAAGCTGCCCGTGTCGTCATTTTGAGAGGCAGGGCCATGATCCTTCTTCCATCATCACTTTTCAGTCAACCCTTCTCGCGCCCAGCCCCGCTCGCAGCTGGTATTATCCCAATATCTCTCTCCTTTTCGAAAAAGAAAGGATCGACCAGAACAAGGCCCCCAGCTCCGGCCCCGCGAACAATTGACAATCTATTGCCACTGCTTTCACGACAGAGACAAACACACACACACACACTACAGGATGGGCTCAGCTTCGTCCAAGGCGGCACAAAACGCACCGCGCAAGTTTCCCGCTCGCAGTGCAGGCTCTGCCGTGGCCCAAACGATGGGCCGAGCTCCTCGCGCCTCGCCTGCGCCCAGCGCCGCTGCCAACCTGTCCCAAGACCCAGGTACGACTTGCTGCATGCCCCCCCCCCCCCCGGTCCCTCCTCAAACGAACCAGCACGAATCTAACAGGACTCCAACGTGCAGCAGCCGCAAGTAGCTCGCACGCCTCCTCGGACCCCGAGTTCACGCCCGCCGGCTTCGCGCACCGACTACAGCAGATGGGCGTCGTCGACCCGAACCCGACCTACTCGCCGTCGTCGCGGGCGGCGGACGCGCACCGAGAGCTGCCGTCCGCGGCGCCGGGCCGGCCGGTATTCCCGTCGTCGCGGGGCAGCAACACGACGCTGACGGCGCTGGCGGCGCGGCGGCGCGTGCAGGAGCGCGCGGCGGAGGACGAGGAGCGGTTTCTGCGGATTGGGTTGAGGGGCGCGGAGCGGCGGCAGGTGGACGCGCGGACGCTGGCGGACGCGCTGCGGATGGTGGAGGCCGGGGCGGCGCCGGGGGAGGTGGAGGCGAGGATGGGGATGCGGGAGGGCTTGCTGGGGAAGATGGGGAGGAAGGGCGTGGTGACGCTGCTGACGAGTTGAGAGAGGAGAGGGGAGAGGGGAGAGGGTAGGGAGGCTGGGGAAGGAGGAGGAGGGAGAGGGAGAGGAGCGAATGGAATTGTAACATGTATCTGTACAACACTGGCGACATCTAGCGCGTTTAATGATGGAGGGTTCAACAAGGGACTGGACAACAAGAGGTTCGTGTGTGCGGTACTGCTGCTGGTACTTGTACTGTACCTGCTTAAAGTGAGAGTTTGGTCGGCCGACTTGGCTCGAGCTGAGTTCTAGTAACAAGTTTGTACCAGTACCTTACAAAGCCGGGCCAACACGTGGTTTCATCTGGGTCAACTAGAGGTTCAATGCTGAATGCATGCTTACCAGAGCTGGATACCCCGAGGCTGTTGGTCAGGAAGCATCGCGAGGAGGAACGACGATTCTCGCGAGCAGTTGAATCCAAGAGCGTAACAAGTAGATGACTTGATTGAAGTAATAATCACATGTGTATACATCTAATAGTCACATGTGTATATATCACCCGACTATGACGAGCATAGAGTCCAAGGTTGGACGGTTCCGCGAATAGCGTCACTTGGCCTCAACTTCGCGTGTTATAGTCTCCAAGCTACGACCATGCAATGTATCTCGACTTGTCGGTTCCAACGGCGCATCCGGGAAATGCCATATTTATTATTTATGTTGACTGGTGTAGCCACTATGGTTCCCTCGCCAGATATTTATTTACCTTGATCACCACTTGCGCACACCCATCGCCAACACCGACCGACTCAGCATCAAGATGGCGATGCAACTCAGCGCAGCCCTCGTGAGCACCAGCTCGTATACGCTTTTCGGAGATGAAAATTCATTCATCGGCACAGACTTGATGAGCGCGGAGCCTCCAGAGGAGTTGCCAGAGGCCAGCTTCTCGGATGCGAGCCTGGACCTCTCATGCGCGCAAGCCTGCGCGCTGGTCCACGACGCCTTTAGATCAGCGTCTACACAGCTGCACTCCCCAAGCGACGATGGTCAGGAATACATCACCCACATGATCTCCCTTTCCTTCTCTCCCCTCGTCTTCGTCTGGTCTGACGCCCATCGCAGGAATTCTAGAGTCCATCGAGCCGCCCACGGCCGAGATCGTAACGCGAGGCTACACCATCGGACCCCAATATCCTCAACTCGTCGATGCGCAAGCCACCGCCCGGACGGAGCTTCCCGAGAAGCGGTGGACGGCTGCGCAGCCGCAAAAGGCGTCTCCAGGACGGTACATTTACATACCTGGGGTTGGCTTTGTGTACCAAGAGGACGACGACGAGCTAGGTTATGAAACCTCCGTGACGAGATAGTGTGTGTGTGTGGTTTCTTTGGGACGAATTTTGGCGCAAGGGTTGTCGTCCCCCCGAGGGCCTACCTACCCTGTTGTGGGAGTTGGAGGCTACGGTTCATAAATCAGCAAAAAAAAAAGAAAAAAAAAAGAAGAAGAAGAAGATGGCGTGGTACAATTTTGAAACAGACTTCCCCAATGTGACCGGTATCGCTGTCGTTGCCTAGTGAGGCTGTGGCGACGCATTGACGCCAGCCAGTTTTGGTTGCAGAAACATTCCATCTAGACGTGCAGAAAAGTTGAACCTAGATTTGCCTCGGGATCTATTAGCCAGAAACCCAAACCACAGGACCAGGTCTGGATCAAGCCACGCGCCTCGATCGCTCGGAATGGTGCTTTTCCGGACGACGACGACGCTGGCTAAACTCGAGTCTGCATGACAACCCCCGCACTGCGCCAGATCCTCGGTTGTCCTTCTTTCATCAACTCAAGTAGCCGGCTAGACTGATGAGAGTTTCTTCTCGATTCAAAACACACAACTTGCGGACATGACGGCTAACTTGGCGATCTGAGAAACGATGGAGGGAGTACGTAGTCTGTACACCAAGAGACCAACAGTGGCGTCTTGGTTGACGTATCAGGCTGAGGCGAGTCGGTGCGGTCGGATCTTGATCATCGTTTTATCTGGGAGTTGGATCGCTGGGAAATGTTTTGTTCATTCTTGCTCGTCTAGTTCGTCCCCTTTTTCTGCCTTGTTCTTTTTTTTTTATTTGCTGAGATGGGAGCCTGAATGCTGCTCGAGGCCGTGAGAAAAAGTGATGCGAAACATGTCCAAAGATGATGGCAAGCATACTGTAAATAACCATACGATATTAAATAAAAGCAAAACTTAATCAAGGCCAGGATACGGGACGAGACAGAGAGCCAGACAAGCCAGACAGGCCAGACAGGCCGGACAGGCCGGACAGGCCGGACAGGTCGGACCATTCCGAGTCTTGGTCAGATAGCAACTATAGTCTAGACTTGTCGCTTGCCCAAATCGTTGACGAGATGGTTGACGAGGCTGGGCTTGCTGAAACAGGACCAAAGCGAAATTCAGGATGCATCCCCAGAATGAAGCCATTTCTCTCGTCTCGTAAAGGGTACCGTAGTTTGGTTTTACAACGGCCTTGACGTGTTGGCATGGTTTCAAAGGTGGCGAGGCTGCCACGGTTCAACTGTCGATAGGCGGCAAGTCGGCAAAGAAATGACAGGCAGTCGACATGATTTAACCCGCCAGAGGAACCAGTTTCAGTCCAAGTGCGCATGACAGGCTAGAGAGAACCGGGATGATTATGCTGGCGAGTGGCATTATTGTTAGGCTATACAGCCAGCCCGTCATATAACCGCGGGTGGTTTTGCTGGCCATTCATTATGCCATGCGGCTCAGTTTCGAAAATCGGAGCCCGCCCCGTAGAATGCCTGGAAACACGTTTATAGGCCCAATGCCATGTACCGCAGAATATCCGTCCTAGATAGTCGAGTTGATGGCCCGGGGTGAAACGCGATCCATGCAAATCTCAAACACGGGCCTGCTGTTTCGCCTCACAACATCACGGAAGCTAGAAACACCGCGCGACTCGCTTCGCCATGACAGCGGGGCTTTTCAAATGATACAAATATGCGATAGCGTAAACATTCAAAATAAGGCTGCAACAGTCATGGGAAAGGTTGCTGTGTTCTGTGTTCTGCCAGGCATTGCATGCCTACCCTACCTACAGCAGCGCTCGCTCGAGTCTTGACCACGGGAACTGAAGGATACTGCAGCTTGCTCAGGTGGAATGAAATGGTCGCCAATTGATTTGACGCTATAATACGATACGATAATATCGACATCTCCCGTCGCCGGTCGACGGACCATCGGTGCCCCGACAATAATCGCCTCTTCAGCCTCCAAGCCAGGATGGCCTGCTTCAACCTCCATCGTGCAGCTCGCCTTTTGGCCTGTGGACTCTGTCTGCTGCTGGGCACACTACAGTTCACTCTCGCGCAGGACGGCTCCTTCTACAATGATCTGGAAAACAGCGACAAGGCTACGCCACAGGTCCCCCAAGCAGGCGATGTGCAACTACGGCGCACGTACATGGCGCTGGTCAGCATGTTCAGCGACGCCTCCCGGGCAGCCGCCGACAGGTACGGGTGCTCGGAGCTGAGAATGCTCTCAAACGACTTGGACAGCCATATCCGCACCGTCAACGACAACACGGAAAAGCCCGGTCGTCTGGAGCTGAAGAAGAGGGCCGTTCCGGAGGAAGCCGACGACGCCGGTGACAAGGAGCGGGAGAGCATACTCGCAATGCTATTTTCCGACCTCGCCTCCGCTAGCACCGACGACGCCGGTGAGACGGAATCGACAACAAGTCAACCAACAGCGGCAAAGAGAGGCCTCTTCGACGGCATCGGGAAGCTCTTCGGAGGCGGAGGCGCGGGAGCGGACGCCGTGGCCGATGGCCCCATCACCCAGGGCCTCGGCAAGGCCATGGGCGGCATCCTCACCAAGCTCCTCTCCACGACCGGCAGCGGCCTCGCCGGCGCGGGCTTCTTCGGCGGCGTCGGCATTGGCGAGGGCGCCGCCCAGGGCCTCAAGCTCAGCCCCGCCAGCAAGACCAAGACGCTCGCCGCCCAGGTCGCCCAGGAGAACGGCATGACGAGCTCCGGCCTCAACCCGGTCATCCAGAGCGCCGCCATGGGCCTCACCGCCACCGCCCTCCGCGCCGTCACCGACAGCGGCGTCCTCAAGGCCCTGAACCTGCCCTCGCTCGCCGACGCCGCCGACGCCCTCGGCACCGGCCTCGGCAACGGCGGCGCCATCGGCCTCGGCCTCACCAAGAATGCGGCCACGACGACGACGACGCCGCCGGCCACCGCTGCGCTCAACAGCTCCGGCCTGGTCGGCGGCATCGGCGCCCTCGGCTTCGGCGCCTCGCGGGCGCTCACGTCCAACCTGAACCTGTCCGCGCTGCTGCCGGCGGGCATGGACATTGGCCGCATCGCGCTGAGCAGGCCAGGGCATCGGCGCCGGGACGGCGGGCGGGCTGAAGCTGACGACGGCGGACACGGCGCCGCCGCCGCCGGCGAGCAACGCGGACATTCCGGGCATCGCGGGCACCTTTGCGTTCGGCCTGAGCAAGGCGCTCGCGGGCAGCCTCAACGTCAGCGCGCAGGGCCTGGGCACGCTCCTGCCGGCGGTCGACCTGGCCTCGGCGGCGCTGCGCGTCGGCGACGGCATCGGATCCGGCGCGGCGCTCGGCCTGAAGCTGACCCAGAACGACACGAGCGGGCTCGGCACCCCGGCGCCGGCGGTGGTGGGTGCCGGGCCGATCGACGTGTCGAGGATCGCGGGCACGCTGGCGTTTGGCGTGAGCAAGAGCCTGACGGGGTCGCTGAACGCGAGCGGCGTGAGCCTGTCGAGCCTGATCCCGGCCAACGTGGACGTCGCGGGCATCATCCTCGGCGCGGGCCGCGGCATCGGCAGCGGCGCCTCGTCGGGGCTCGGCCTCTCGGACCTGGCCGGCCGCTTCACCAACCTGACGAGCAGCCTTATTGGACGCGCCGACCCCGCAGCAGCACCAGCAGGGGCGGGGGCGACAGCGAGCAACCCGCTGGCGGACGTGGCCGGGCTGGTGGAGAGGTTCAGCTTTGGGCTCAGCAACGCCTTCACGGACGGGATCAACCTGACCGCGCAGGCGGCCAAGCTCGTCGGCGGGCTGGGGTCGGTGGACCTGGGGGCGACGGTGGCGGGGGTCGGGTCCGGCGTCGGCCTCGGCATCGCCAAGGGGCTGGATCTGGGGAGCAGCAAGGCGGTGGCGCCGCCGCCGAAGCCGACCTCGCTCAAGGAGCTGCCGGAGCTGGCGGCGACGTTTGCGTTTGGGCTGAGCGACGCGCTGACGGGCGGGCTCAACATCTCGGGGCTGACGCAGTCGCTGACCAGCAGCGCGGGCGGGTTGCTGGCCCGGTTCGCGGCGCCGGTGGCGTCGGGCCTCGGCAAGGGCATCGGCGTCGGCGCGGCGGTGGGACTCGGGCTGCAGCCGGAGTCGGTCATCACGGACGCGGCGGCGTCGACCGCCGGCCTGTTCGACGTGGAGGGCCTGTCGGAGAACTTTGCGGCGTCGCTGACGTCTGGGCTGCTGGCGAATAACACCGTGGGGGGGCTGCTCGGCGGCGTGCTCGGCGGTGGCGGCAACGGGACGGGCGGTGGCGGCGGTGGCCTCGGCGGGCTGCTGGGCAACGTGGACGTGCCGCGGGTGGCCAATGGCCTGGCGCGCGGCCTGCTTACCGGTGCCGGAGACGGCGTGCAGGCGATGGGCGGCATCGACGCCATCATCAAGGGCACGGCGGTGCCTCCGGAGGGGGAGATCCCGGAGACCAAGATCGTGTTCAACGACTCGACCAACGGCGCGGCCATCGGGCTCGGCCAGGGCCTGGGGACGTCCGGCGTGGTCACCCTGCAGAGGCTGCTGGCCAAGCGTCTCGGCGCGAGCAGCCCGCCGCAGCGACGGGACCTGGCCGTCTTCGAGCGTCGTCAGGAGAAGGGGGCGGAGGACGGCGCGGCGGCGCCGCTCGATCTCAGCCGTCTGGTGGACCCGTCGGCCGTCTCGACGGTCGCGCAAAAGGGCATCGACGTGCTGACGTGCGACGGCGTGGCCGGGCTGGTCCTCATCGTGCTGGGGCTGCAGAAGAGCGGCACCGTGTCGCTCGGGACGCCGAGCGCCGGGACGACGCTTGATACGCTCAAGTCGCTGATACCCAAGGGCATCATCGAGGTGGAATCGAAAGGGAACACGTTCTCCATTGACGGGGCAAAGCTCGCAGACAAGCTCGGACAGTCGTCGTTGCTGAGCCTGGCCTCGACTCTGAGCATCAACGGTCGTCCGGTGGTCACGTATGCGGTGCTTCTGGCGCTTCACAGTAAGTTGATTCCGAGTCCAACTCTCACCACAAGTCCAAGAATCTTATCTAGCTAACACATCATGAAACAAGTCGTCATTGCCGTCCTCGCCTTGTTCATCATATGGCCTCTGGTCCTGACCTTTGACAGCATGCAGACACTCGCCCCGCGATTCCGCATTCCGGTCCTTGTCACCCGACGGACGACCAAGCTGAGCAGGATATTGCGGCTCTTTGTATTGCCGCCGTCTCTGCTTGCCATTCTCATCTTTGGCGTCTTGTCTGGCGCAGCCAAAGGCCACTTCCGCACAGCCCATGGTGTAAGCTGCATGTCCCGGTCACGGTCAACACAACTCGTCATCACTATACTGACAAAAACTGTTCCCTCGATAGATCCTCAGTCTCTTCACCCTCATCTTTGCTATTGCAGCCATTGTCCTGGCCTCCATCACCAGGCCATCGAGGGTCGTCTCCGGCGTCCCGACATCGTTGACCGCCAAGCCAAAGCTGCTGACCTGGGCCTCGCAAGCCTGCAACCAGATCCTCCTCGCGCTGCTCTTTCCCACGGTCACCACGGGATTCACCGACCTGAACAGCGTGACCCTCTGCCTCGCCCGCGCGGTCGTGACCATTGAACTCGCGGTGGGTTTCGGGATGGGCCTCGTGTTCTTATTTATGCTCGGCCAATACGCCAGCTCGCTCGAGGGCCTCCTTCTCATGATTGGCAACAGAACTCCCAGGACGAGCATGATGGTCAAGGTGGAGGAGAGTCCTGCTGAGGTTGTGTACGGCGTCGACATCGGACCACCGGTTCTTCCAGGCGTCAACCCCGTCGATTTCAAGGGCATGGAAAACACGGAGAGTATTCCAGGCGAGGAGCCGAAAAACTTTATATAATAGGGAGGGATGTTGATAGTGAAGGAAGGGGTCTGTAATTTAGTTCTCGGCGGTTTCAGCAGCCGGTTGTATGTATACTCATGTTCGAAAATCGTCAACCATGAACGACTTGATGTCGACCTGGATTGGCCATGTTTCGTAAGCTATTTTTTAATTCATTCAAATGATATATAAATCACCAAAAAGGTCTTTTGGGCACGCTAATAATGCAGGCAGTGCTCCTGGTGGAAGTTGTAGTCGAGCCACCCGCATATCAGCGACTGTGGCAGGTGCCAATAGAATTAATACCTAGGTATTAATTATGTATCATTATAATCCTCCGTCTTGATAGAAGAAGGAACAAATATTGGCAAAAGTGCCAAGTCCTGCAGATTACGTGAGTGAGGTGCCAATATTTCCAAATCAGGCAATTCCCGGATCGACCTTGTCCTTTGCAACCCGGGATGGCCCGTTGACTCCGATGTGCCCTAAGATACTGTGTACATCCTAATTTGAACTGTTTTTAACTGCAGAAATGTCCCCCTAGACGGGCTGGACGGGCGAAAATACGGATCGAGGCCGGGCGCTGCACGCCACGATCCACGATGCAACACACCAAGGCCAGCCTGATATCAACACTCACTGGGCAGCGGCACAGTCAAAGTTCGGAGACATTTCTGCTCTCAGGAACTTTGGTCTTCAACACGTCTCCTTCTCTTATGACACTACAAAGCTACTATGGAGCTACTTGGCTGCATCGATAGACTCGTACGAGATGCCGCTCCCTTGTCCCGAGGCTGGGAAACTGGAGTACACCTTGTCTGCCTGTTTACTTCACAATTGCAATAAATTTGGGTCAAGAAAAATATCTCTCTCTCTCTCTCTCTCTCTCTCAAAAAAAAAAGGCCAACAACCGCAAATGACCCGTATGGTCCCTTCAGTCCTCGTATTTACGCAGTGAGACCACCCGCCTCCGAGGCTGCATTATACAACCCACCAATCTCTTATATAAACCTCGCCATCGCCGCCTCGAAACTAGGCCGAGAGTACTCAGTAAAAAGGCCCCCTCCATCAATCCATCCACCTCTGACCGCCGCAACCATGAAGCTGTCCTCCCTCGCCCAGCTCTACCTCGTCGCCGCGCCCGTCCACGCCGGGCTCGTTTCCTTCGCCGTGCCCGAGACCATCCGCTACGGCGACGACATCACCGTCACCATCACCATGAACAGCGAGCAGGGCTACACCGTGGACTACGCGCTGGAGCTCTGCGGCGCCGACGACACGCTTCCGTACGGCTATCTCGGCGGGCGTCCCTTTGCCTCGATTGACCTGACAGGCAAGTTTTTTTTTTGCCGACCTGATGTCGAGGGAAGAAGAAGAGGCTAACATGTTTGGACGCAGATGCTCCCCTGGGAGAGAGCAACAGGACCATCAGCACGCGCTGGATGTCGCTCACCGAGAAGGGAAACGGCGTACTTAGGGGGGCGGTGCACGGGACGAGGGGGGTAATGGGATGGGTCGTGACGGGCTTCAAAGAGGCCAGTACGAGAGCTGGCAGCGAGACGAGCAGCAAATACTCCGTTTCCAAGAATCTCTACCCTCGGACGGCATGAAGCTGCTGCATCTTCCATGACCGCCACCATGTGGTGTGGACAGTACTATGACCTGGAGACGGCGCAATGTTGATATGAAGATTTTGGAAGTACATGCAGCTGCTCAGTAATGTGAATATGCATCGTCACTCCTCGCCCCATGGCCCAACTCCAGGCCCCTTGAACAGCTTCCCGCCCTTCCACACCCACTTAATCACCTCGTCCCTCTGCAGCACCCTAACGTCCTCGGCCGGGTTCTCCGTCAGCCCCAGCACGTCCGCGTCGTATCCCGCCTTGAGCTGCCCGGATCTCGGCGCCTGCCTCCCCAGCGTCAGCGGCGCCGTCGCCGTCGCCGCCTTGAGCGCCTGCAGGTTCGTCAGCCCGGCCTCCACGCCGTGCTGCAACTCCACGCCGCGCACCCCGCCCGGCACCGTGTCCGTGCCCATCGCGATCGTCACGCCCCGCGCCACCGCCAGCCGGTACGCCGCCAGCTGCCGCGCGTCCACCATCTCCAGCTTCTCCCGCACCTTGCGCGGTAGCTGGTCCCGGAACTCGAGCAGGTTGGTCACCGCGCGGCGCGTCGGCACGTAGATGGCGCCGCGCGCCTTCATCAGCGCCACGCACTCCTCGTCGGCGAAGGAGCCGTGTTCGATGGTGGTGACACCGGCGTGGAGGGACGCGAGGATGCCCGCCTTGGCGTGGCAGTGCGCGGCGACGGCGCGGCCCATGCGCCGCGCCTCGTCGACGAGCGCGTGCATCTCGTCGGCGCTGAACTGCGCGGCCTCGGGGTCGTCGTCGAGCGAGACGACGCCGCCGGTGGCCATGATCTTGATGCACCGCGCACCGCGCCGCACTTGCAGCCGCACCGCCTTGCGGCACTCGTCCGGCCCGTCGGCGAGCACCGCGGTCTGGTCGCAGAAGAAGCCCGGGCGCGTGCTGCCGACACCCATGCGTAGGAGGGCGTCACCGGGAGGCATGTTGAACTCGTCCCCGTGGCCGGCAGTCTGGCTGATGTAGGCGCCGGCGCTGTAGACATGCGGGCCGGGGATGGCACCGTCGTCGATGGCCGCGGCCAGCTCGCAGCCCAGCCCGCCGCAGTCGCGCATCGACGTGTAGCCCATCTGCAGTGCCTGCCAGCACTGGCGGCCGAGGCGCGCGCCCTGCGTGGCCGGGTGCTCGGCAAGCGGTCCGTATGTCCACGTCTTGGCCGCCTGCTCAGGGTCTTCGCTGGCGGCGCCAAAGTGCACGTGCACGTCCCAGAGGCCGGGCATCATGTATGGTACGTGCTGGAGCCGGTGCCGGGCCTCCAGGTACGATGGGGGGACGCCGTCGCGAGGCCCGACCCAGACAATGATGGCCGACTCAACGACGATGGCGCCGTCCGGGAGAGGGTCGCCGCCGCCGGGGATTAAGAGGTCGGACGTGATGATTGTGTAGACCTTTTTAGCCGCCACCTGCGAAGACGGAGAGTTCTCGTCATCGTCTTTGGTGTGCTGTGAGCTGCGTAATGAGGCGGGCGAGACCCCAAGACAGCGCATCGCCGACGACAACTGATTATGGCTCGGGCGGCTTTCCGTGAGGGGAGACCCTCGCGCAGTTAAATCCTGAGCCGCGGGGTCCTTGGCTGGGGCACCGTATGCCATAATAGCTCGACGAGTCATTTATTCTGGTGAGTAGAATTCGAATTCTAAATTGGAATCGAAGAGAGTAGCAGACTCTGGTGAAGAGGTCTCAATGGTGGGCAACATAGTCGTTATCAGCTGCAGCCTTGCACCAATCTCAAACTGGATCGCTTAGCCTTCATCTCGGTGACTGCCAATCTAGGCGATGGTTATCAAGATCTTAAAATGGATTTCATTCAGAGCCATCGTAGTTCGTCGCGGGTTCGAAATATCTTGCCGATGATGCGGTGCGCGATGGAGGAGCCTACATGTAGGAGCAGCGTTTGTTTGTTCTGGCCAAGCCCACCAGGAACAGCCAACCACCCACATTTCTACGAAATGTAATCTCAAGAGCCAACCATAAAAAAAGGGGTTTACGGACCGACAATGGGTACTTTGACGAGAGGAGTCTCGGAATGCAACCGTCTGGGCAAACATGGCATGGGAAAAACGTCGTCAAGATTAATGTTTAACCGAATATCGAAAAACATATCCTCTAGTTGTAGGGTAGGAGCGGCGAGCTTGGGCATCAGCGTTGCGACCGCTGCTTCCCTGGTTCGTGACCACCAAGCCTTTGAGCTGTGATTTTAGCACAAAACCGTCTTTTTGACATGCAATGTGTGACGAATGATTTTAGATGGTGTTTTGCTCAAGTCACGTTTCGTCCCGTACAGGATCCCCGTGTAAATGTGTAGATGTGCTGTGCCACAACTCTCAGCCACACCCCCGTCAAGAGTGCACGTGCGATTACGTGAAAGCTGCTGCAAACAGAGCTTGGATGCTCCACTTGCAGCGCAGGTCATGCGCCACAAAGGCACTCCGCCTGAGGAAGGGTCGCCTACGCAACCACCATTGTCACCTCTCACCAACTTTGAAGCCCCTCGACTACATATCTTGCCACGAGCTCCACGAGACGATTGATACCAGCTATCTCATTATATAAAGAATATCGCAAAGATGGTTGTAAGTACACAAACTTCCAACTCCCCTGGCAACCTCCTGCCCTCATTCTGTGTGGCTGTGTTCCACCGACCTTGCGAGCGTATCGCAAGCCCGGCCCGTACGCGGTTCGGACGCCAGCCTCTCTCTGTGCAGAAATGCTGAGCGCTCCACCCCCTGACATGCTGTGTTTTGTCTTCGCATTCATTATGCTTTTGGGGCACTTTGTCTAAGACGATATCGCTTCTCTCACAGCTCCTCAACCTACTGACGTTCGGGCTATGGTCAAAGGTCGGACGATTGACACACTATGCCTTTGACGCGGTCCTGAGTACGTACAACCCCCCCCCCCCCCCCCCCCCCCCCCCCCCTTCCTTACCCACGCCCCAACGTCCTCTGAGACCAGCTAATAACCTGCCATCTCCCGCAGTTTCCGCATTTCTTGCGGGCATGAAGCGATCGACCGGCTTGACGTGAGTCCAAACACAACAACTTCCGAGCCGCGCGGGCGGCGAGCGAGCGAACATGGCGCCCCCGGGCTAACGAGATAGCGTGAGCAGCTTCAAGACGGACAAGGTCGCCGGAGAAAACAAGGAGGCCAACAAGTGGCTCGACAAGTACCTCGGCCTCGGCGAATGGGTCATGGACCAGTCCGTCGCCATTGCCGGCTCCAGCAGCTTCTTTGAGCGCACGCGATAGACGGCCGGCTGGGAAACGGGCGCAAGGCGGGAAATCTTTTCTTGTTCACAAACTTTTGGGCGGATGGATCGGAACCCCTCGCTACTCAGCTTTACATAGGGCTCGCCACGGCCGCGCACTGCGCTTCCTTGCGCTCAGAGCTTCGACTCGGGGCCAACATTAGGATATAACAGCTGTTGGTGCTGGTCGTGTGCCGAGTATACTCTTTTCGGCGTTTTTCTTTTGGGAACCTTGTTTCACCACCTGTACGCACAGCTTAGGAACATTTTACGAGATATGGAGTTTATTTTGTTCGCCAGTTTGCCCCTATGCTTGTAAGACTCGCAAACATGCTAGAGGAGCGACTCTCTAGAATCGTGGTTTGCATAGTACACTAGTAGATTCAAGAAGATTGTGAGACAAAGCAAGATTATTTGTTATCAAAGAAAATGGTTCATTGCTGATCAACAAAGGCGTAAATCATTATAGAACGAGCTCTATACTCTACTATTCCCCCTTGTCCAACGCAGCCAAGAATTCGGGCGGAACGTCGTTTTCACTGTCAACTCGCTTCAACTCTGCCATGTGTTCTTCCACATCATTCGAGGCCAGCTTTTCGGTTTGGGATGCGTCGTCAGTGGATCCAAGGAGGTCTGGTGGAACTTCGTTATCACTCTCTTCCACGTCCCCGCTTGCATGATGCTGTTCGGCATCTGCATCATTTTGTGAGGAGGTTGGTTCTGACAACCCGTCTTGCTCAAAAAGACCTTGAAGCATATCTTGTGCCTCACGAAACGCTTCCAGCTCAGCTCCAACAGCGCACACCAACAGATTCCAGCCTTCAGACTCGGCCTGACGCAAATATGCCTCCAACTGCGCGACAACCTCAGTCATCTTTGCCAGTTGCCCGTGGATGACACTCTCTTGTGAAACCATGGGCTCTTTTCCTTTCGTTGATAAGGGGGCTTGTGGCGCACCAGTCTTCATGATATGCCGCAAACTCGACTCAAAACTTGTCACCAGTTTTGTCACCTCACCCCAGACGGCACTGCCCTGCTCCAAAGCTTGCCTTTCCTTGCCTATCTGAAATCTTCGTCTGTCGAGTACACTGATCTCCTTCTCCCACCAAGATTTGGCCATGACAGGTGTTCGTCGTTCCGGAATGAGATCCAAGAACTCCAGGCCACCAGGGCTTTCCGTTTCGTTTGCAGCAGAGCCGGGAGGAGAGAAGACTTCAGGATCGAGCGGCTGAATTGGCGGGTGTGTCATTATTGATCGAAGCTTGCTGTCAATGTCTTTGAGGGCACCACGATAGCCACTTAGCCCTGCATCGCGTCGATTCTGGACGTCGTCAATCTTTTCTCTGACAAACTTGCGCTGATTTCGCATTGCCATGAGCTTCACTTCAAGCTGCCTGATTTCTTGCGTCAGGGAATCGTATTTCGACCCCAGGTCTCGAATTTCTTTGCCCAAAGGCTCCTCTTCATTGTCTTCAAGCTCGTGAAGCTCGTTGCTCACACCGTTGCGCTTTGTTGACAATCGAGATAGGTGGATAAGAGCCTTCTTGCGCTCTGAGAGCGCCGCATCAACATGTGCATCCTCCTCTCGTTTTAGTTCTACTAGTGCCGCCATGGCCTTGCGCAAGCCGGCTCTGGCTGACCTGAGACCGAGAGGTTTACCGCCGGTGGGTTGCCGAACTGGTATGAGGTTTCCCTCTTTCGTGGACCGGGCTGGTACGTGGAGCGAGTTGAGCATTCTCGATTTTGATGTTGCTGTTGAGTAAAAGGTTCCTGTTGGTGTGCTACTGCCAGTGCCACTGAAGTCATCACCATCGTCCGGCAACCTGCCGCTGCCGGCAATTAATCCGGTAGCCTGAAGGTCAAGTAGCTGTTGGATTTCTTGCTCGATGGCCCGTTCTCTGCGACCAAACGTACGCCATGCCGAGTCTGGGCGGGCGCGACTTTGTTGGCGGGGCGGATGGAATAGAAGGCTACCTAGTTGGGCGGTGCTGGAGGCGACGATGCCCGGCGACCGACCGGCGTCAGAGCTTGTCTGAGATCGACTGCTCTTCATAATAGAACTGGCAATAGGAGGAGGAGGCCCATGGAACATAGCGCGCCGTTTTGGTCTAGACGGCGACCCGGTTGAGCTCGGCGCATCGTTGCTCCAGCCATCGGTAGACTGGTCCGTAAAGGGGGGCCGGGGATGCCTTGGGCTGTCATAGCCATAATCCCGCGACATCTCGGGATAGTCAGGCTTCGGGTCAAGCTCCTGGAGTTGATATTCGGTCGACGATCGGGCTGGCGGACTGCGAAAGGCGGACAGGATCGGGGACCGCAGAGTAGGACTGGGCAGGCGCTCCAGCATGGACGAGTTAGACATGGTCATCACCGTCGGGTAGGCGCGTCGCAGACGAAACGAGCAAGATTGCAAGTATTAGAACATCATTGCATGAGAAAATTGCATCGCAAAGAGACAGAATGCGGGGTGAATTAGAATCAATGTCACGTCGTGGCAGATGAACAGAAGTGCTCACGAGGCCAAGTTGTAGGAGTGGGGAGCAGCATGTGCCAGAGTTCAGTTGTGCTTGTGCCTGCCAAGTTGTGAGGTGAGGCTGTGGGAAGGTCTTGGGTGTACAGATACAAGGTACATATTTCACCTAAAGGTACGTAAGCCGCTTTTCATTGTTCATAATTACGTTGGGCAGGCCGGGGAGGATGGAAACTGTGATGCAAGGGTATATTTATTTTCATGATGGCCTTTCCTTGTCTTTCAAATGATGGCGTTTCGTATGCAGGGAACCTGTGTAGTCCTCCTGGTCCGCAAGCTCCCTCCCTACCTACCTATATACACCACAGTGACTTCTTCGCAGTGAACAAGGCATCAGAGTCTGCAAGGGAAAGCAGATGACTAGATGCCTACATGCATGTACCATGAATAATTGAAGAGCAGCCGACTTGGCCATCTCAAGTAGATGACGAAAAAAGAATGATATTTATACTGTAATTTTATGGCAATTGCCACAGAATAACAACTCGCGGCCCACCAAAAAGACGATCATATACAGGGTCAAGTACCTACAGTACCTGCATAATAAGTTAACTTAGTGAGTCGGTAGGTAGGAGAGGTAACTTAGGCATTCGTCTCGGCGAGTAGGTAGGGGGAGTAGAGGCCAAAGGAGAAAGGAGGAGCACGACACGACAAGGACAACTGCGTGCATTTTTTGCCCAAGGAGAGGCCCCATCCATCAAACTCTTGTCAATCTTGGCCAACGAGTCGGCGCCCGCCTTGTTCCGTCATTTTTTTCTTCTTCATCACACGAGCCGACCGAGCAAAGCCGTTGCCGTCTGGTTAAGCTTGTCGCGCGTCTACATACCGACCTACCCTCCTCTACTGTGGCTGGCAAAGCAAGCTGCACGACCGTTGCGAGCCGTAAAGCCTGCACGCACGCACTGGTCATCGCTCAGCTTGTTTCAGCGAGACGTCGACAACTCGACAAGCGCCGCTCCCTTCACCCCTCTTCTTGTCACCTTTGCCGCCCAACATCCGCTGGTCTGGTGCTGGTTTGGCTGCCTGCTTGCCTGCTTGCCTGCTTGCCTGCCCGCCTGCTGGCTGGCTGGGCACGCTTTTCCTTTTCCTCATCCTCACCCCTCCCTCCCTCCTCCTCCGCCCCCATCCCTTGCTACTAACTAACTAATCCAATCCAATCCAATGAGCCAATCACAGCAGCCGCCTTCAACGCGACCGCAGCAGCCTACCATGGGGCGCTACGACAGCTCCCACGACGAGCTGCATATGGCCGCAGGCTCGCAAATGTCGGCTGCTCCTCTTCGCGACTATCATCCCCAGATCAAATTCGACCACGCACCGCCGCCATTGGCCGCACCCCCCCAGCGTCTCTCTGCGACTGCCAGCGCCAGCGCCAGCGCCGCCATATCCGCCGTTCCCAACGTCCTGCAACCTGGTGGCATGGCATCGCGGCCGCATCCTCACTCGCACCCAATGTCCTCCAACGCCACACCTCAGATGCCCGGCATGCACCCCTCGATCCCCCCTCAGCACGGCCAGCATGGCCTTCCGCAGCAGTCCCAGTCCCAGCAGCAGTCTCCGATGCAGGATTACTCGCCCGCCGGCAAGCCCCCGCTGAGCCTCTCCCACAGCTACTCGCGCTCCAGCCCCGCAGCCGGCTACGATGCGGCCTCCTCCCCGTACCATGCATACACTCCCACCACGCCAGGCGGCTCCGCCTCGCAGTTCGTCCCGGGCCCGGATGCCGGCAAGTATGGCCCTCCCGGCTCTCAGCGCAACATAGCAAACACGCCATTGGGCCTGGCCGACATTCGTCCCCGCGCCGACTCCAGCATATCTGACGGCTCCCCCAACGCCATGGGCTACGATCTCGCAAGCGCCCAACCCGGGCCCAGCAATTATCTCGCACCCTGGGCTGTCTACGCTTTTGACTGGTGCAAATGGAGACCCCAGGGCAACAGTGCTGGCAAGATTGCCGTCGGAAGCTATCTTGAAGACGGGCACAACTTTGTATGTGTTCTGCCCCCTCCCCCTCCCAAAGCCGAAGGTAAGCTAACCAACTTAGATTCAAATTCTCGACTCTCACGTCGTACCCACGGCCCAAGATGTCTACACCCCTGGCACTTCCAAATACAGTCTCGAATTTACAAAGCTCGCCGAAGCAACGCACTCATACCCCGTGACCCGACTCCTCTGGGAACCACCATCATCACAGAAGCAGTCTACAGATCTTTTGGCGACTTCGGGTGACCATCTTCGACTGTGGTCTTTGCCCTCGGACACACCATCGAACCCGGGAAATAATATTACGCGAGGTGGCCCGCGAGATCCAGCCCCCGCCAAGCTGACGCCGCTCGCGTTGTTGTCAAACTCCAAGACGCCAGATCACACCGCGCCTTTGACGTCTCTCGACTGGAATACCGTATCCCCTAGCCTCATCATTACCTCCAGCATTGACACTACTTGTACAATTTGGGACATTCCCTCCTTGACTGCCAAGACACAACTAATCGCGCATGACAAGGAGGTCTATGATGTGAGGTTCTGCGCCAACAGTGTTGACGTCTTTGTCAGCTGTGGCCAAGACGGCAGTGTGCGCATGTTTGACCTCCGCAGCCTTGAGCACTCTACCATTATCTACGAGCCCACAGGAAAGGATGACCGACGTAAGATATTCCGAACCTTGTCTGCTAACGTGTCGCGCTAACTATCTTCAGTTGATGGCTCAGGACGCACCAGTCCTACACAAGCCCAGCAAACGATGGCTAACCCTCCACCGCTGCTACGTCTTGCCACTTCACCCCACGATACTCATCTCTTGGCCACCTTTGCCCAAGACTCCAATATTATCCGTGTCCTTGATGTGCGGCAGCCAGGTCAGGCTCTCCTTGAGCTTCATGGCCATACCGGGTCGATAAACTGTCTGGAGTGGTCGCCTCTCCGACGCGGCACGTTGGCTTCTGGTGGTGATGACTGCCAGGTTCTCATCTGGGACCTCATCAACTCGGGTTCTTCCACAGTTCCCTCTAATGGTTCTCAGGAAAATACGCGAAGCCCCGTCGCTAGCTGGGAATGCGACTACGAAGTTGGTAACCTAGGATGGACGCCACACCTTCAAGGTCACGACTACGGCGAATGGTTAGGCGTGAGTGCTGGCCGCGGCATTTGGGGGGCACGTCTCAATTGAGTCACAGCAACGCACGACCAAACAAGCAGTGCTTTTCCACCATCTGGGGCTGAAAAACATGCAGCATGGCTTTAGACTTGACTTTGGGAAGGAATTTTGTGTTATACCGAGGCAGATATTTGTCATGTCCTTTTTTCTTGTTCGGCATCCAGGTAGCGGACCCCAGAATCTGCAGGTTGAAGTGAGCAAGGCGGCAAACTGTAAAATGGTGGAGAGTGGGTATACGAGTTTATATGCCCTGGTAGTCATAGGGATACATATACAAGGAGTTGCAGGTCATTGGATTTTAAATACATGAAGTATATGTCACAGGGGATGTCGGGGTATTCTCCCGAGGAACTCTCACAATCGGGCGATATCGCCACCAGTCACGGGTCGTACAATCGCCTTGCCAAATATCTTGCGTTCCGAGATGTCCTTCAGCGCTCTCGGTACGCTCTCAAGTCCCTCATACATGATGGAGATAGTTGGCTTGACGCTCAAGTACTCCAGCATCGGGTACAGCTGCTCCCAAATTTCCGCCCTATGGGAAGGGTTGTCTCGCAAGGTCTGGCCAAAGCGCTATCATGGTATATCATTAGCAGACGAGCTCGAGGTAGGAAGAAAGAAAGCACGTACGTATCCTATGAGCTCCACCTGCTTCAGCAGAATGCGATTCATGGCAATCTGTTCAAACTTGCCGTCCAGCCCTGCAAAGCCCACCACGACGATCCGGGCTTTCGGGGCTGTGCATCTCAGGCTGCCCTCGACCAGGCCGACCGGATCGAAGACGACATCCACGCCCCTGCCCCCGGTGAGCGCGTTCACCCTCTCCCACCAGGCGCCGTCCGCGGAGTAGTTGATGCACTCGCTCGCGCCGTAGCCCTTGGCGAAGGCGCACTTGTCGTCGGAGCCGGCGGTGCCGATGACGCGGCAGCCCTTGGCCGCGGCGACCTGGCAGGCCATGACGCCGAGGCCGCCGGCGGCCGCGTGCACGAGGACGGTCTCGCCGGCGCGCAGGCGGCCCGCGGAGACGAGGCCGTCGTAGGACACGGGGAGCGTGGCGGCGAGGCCGGCGGCCGCCTCGACGGGCCACCCCTCGGGGACGCGCAGCAGCGACGGGATCTGGGCTCTGGGGATGGAGATGATCTCGGCGTACGAGCCGGGGTAGTCGCCAAACACGGCGTCGCCTTTTTGGAATTCGCAGTCTGCCGGCGCGGAGATGACGGTGCCGTCAAACTCGAGGCCGAGGACGAATGGAGGGACTACATGCCTCTTATTGTTTTGATGTTTTCCACGGGCCTGTGCTTGTTAGTTATCCGTAGAATGGAATCGAAATGATTGGTAGCACGAACATATAGAGTGTCGACATAGTTGACCCCGGCACCTCGAACTCGTACCAGAACATTGTCCTCGTTGGCTTTGGGGCTCGGGATGTCTGATACGTGGACCTCGTCCAACGTGTCACAAAACCTGCCTATTAAAATTGCCTTCATCCTGTTTTTTTTTCTCCTTGTATAAACTTTGCTTCTGCATCATACTCTCACAATAAACAGAAGTGTAAGATCAGCTTTCGGCAGCAGTCGGGTAAGCGGGAGCGCATAATAAGCAAGCTCCAAGGCTCATAGGCGTTTTGGCGAATCTATTCATCTCAAGGCCGCGCATCCATCACACCACGATACATGGTGCGAGCTCGATCAAATTTTTATTCTGGTGAAATATTGGATTTAATTCCTTCGATTTTTTTCTAGTTCCAAAATTCCAGGCACATTGTGCCCTCCCGCATCGCACTGGACAAAGGCAGAGACAGCGGCTTCACGCAGAAGAATAGCCGATAATTACCCGGCCAGCGCATTTCGCCGTCGCGGCGCTTTCCAGCATTCTTGTTCTTGACATGCCAGAGCCATAACGCCTAGAGGTGCACCGCCAATTTTTATCCTCCGCATCCTGCATCAAGTCTCTGGCATCGAATTTTTCGAGGGATACGCAATCGGCCGTTGATTTCATCATGGCATCCAACGACCCTCGATTCGATGACTCGTCTGACGAGGAGGACTTCAACCCTGCTCCCGCTGACCTGTCTGATGAGGAGCCTCAACGCGAACAAGGCGGCGAGGGGCGGCGCCGCAGGCGCCCTGCTCAAGACGAAGATGAAGAAGAGGATGACAACACGTCGCCTGCGCGTCCGAAACACGTAGATGATGACGAAGAAGAGGAAGAGGAAGAGGAGGAGCCCAAGGGCAAGAACGACGACGACGACGACGAGGAAGAGGAAGATGACGACGACGAAGACGACGTACAAAGAGTATGTTTTTGCTATTTATTTGACACCGGGAACACGCTAACGCCGGCTCAAGGGCCATCGCCGAAAACGCCGTCGCGACAGACGCAATGCTTTCCTCGATATCGAAGCCGAGGTCGACGATGAGGACGAGGCCGAGGATGACGAGAAGGAGGATGAAGAAATAGGTGACTTCATCGATAACGAACACCCCGACGACCTTGCGGACACCGCGCGGCTCAATGATGATCGCCGCCACCGAGAACTTGATCGCCGTCGTGACATGGAGTCAAGCTTGGATGCGGAAAAGCAAGCCGAGCTTTATCGACAGCGCTATGCCAAGTACCGCTCTGGAAAAGGCGCGGGCGAATCTGCTGTTGTACCAAAGCGCCTGCTGCTCCCTAGTGTCGACGATCCAGGTATCTGGGCCGTGCGATGCAAGGAAGGCAAGGAGCGTGAGGTGGTCTTTTCCATCATGAAGCGCATCGAGGAGCGCATGGGGACCAAGGGCGAGCTCGCAATCACCGCCGCCTTTGAGCGTGGAGGCACAAACTCGGTCATGAAGGGCATCGTCTACATCGAAGCGCAGCGACAGACAGACATTCTCGTTGCGCTTGATGGTATTCTAAACATCTATCCGCGAACCAAAATGACCCTGGTCGACATCAAGGATATGCCAGAGCTCCTGCGCGTCGCAAAAACTGCCACTCTGGAACCCGGCGCGTGGTGTCGACTGCGTCGCCCCATCAAGCACAGTGGCGATCTTGCGCAGGTCGTGGCCGTGACAGAAAACGGACTGGAAGCTCGGGTCCGCTTCATCCCGCGACTCGATTACGGCATGCGCGATGATGCTCTGACACAGGATGGAAAGAGGAAACGAGCCTTTGGAGGCGGCCCTAAGCCTCCTCAGCGCCTCTTCAGTGAGGTTGAGGCTCGGAAACGCCATCCTCGGTTCATCCAGGGCAACCCGACGACAAACACCTGGAGCTACATGGGCGATGAGTTTGAGAACGGATTTCAGGTCAAGGATGTCAAGATTCAGCAGCTCACCCTGACCGACGTTAACCCTACACTGGAAGAAGTCACGCGGTTTGCATCGGGCGCTGAGGACGGCACGGAAAACCTCGACTTGAAGGCTCTCGCCGCTAGTCTCAAGGATAGCAACACCAAGGTTACGTACCTGCCTGGTGATGTCATCGAAGTGTACTCGGGTGAGCAGAAAGGTGTTGTTGGCACAGCTACCAATGTGCAGGGTGATATTGTCACCATGACTGTAACGGAGGGTGATCTGACTGGCCAAACAATCGAGGTGCCGATCAAGGGCTTGCGCAAGCGCTTCAAGATTGGTGACCACGTCAAGGTTATTGGTGGTAGCAGATTTCAGGATGAAGTCGGAACTGTCGTCAAGATTTCAGAGGATCGGGTTACTTTGCTTACGGACCACACCAACAATGAGGTGACTGTCTTTAGCAAAGATCTTCGCGAGGCAAGCGATATTGGTGGGCAAGGCTCACTGGGTCAGTACTCGCTGCACGACCTTGTTCAGTTGGACATGACCACGGTGGGGTGTGTTGTCAAGGTTGACCGTGATTCTATGGTCGTTCTGGATCAGTTTGGCGACACACGACAAGTCATGCCGTCCCAGATCTCAAACAAGATTCCTCAGAGAAAGCAGGCCGTGGCTGCTGACCGTGATGGATCCGAGATTCGGCTTGACGATGTTGTCAAGGAGTACACCGGGCAGCAGCGACAGGGCAAAATCATTCACATACACCGCTCATACGTATTCTTGCACACCAACGACACCAACGAAAATGCCGGCGTCTTTGTTACCAAATCCAGTTTGGTAAATACCGTGGCTGCCAAGGGTGGTCGTGTCAACGCTGCATCGTCGGGCCCTGATCTGAGTTCTATGAATCCTGCCCTCAAAGTTCACAAAAATGGGGCCGAAAACAAGCCGCTCACGCCCGTTAAGATGTTTGGTCGGGATAAGGCGATCAACCAGACTGTAATTATCAAGAAGGGCGCGTACAAGGGATTGCTCGGCATCGTCAAAGATTCCACGGACACACATTGCCGTGTTGAGCTGCACACCAAGAGCAAGATTGTCACGGTGCCGCGAGACTCGCTCAACTTCAAGGACAAGACGAGTGGCGCCTCCATCGACATCAACGGCAGAGGACGCGGCGCGCCGATGGGCGGTCGTGGGGACCGGGTGCCCAGTTGGCAAGGAGGGTCTCGCACCCCGGCCGCGGGTGGTGCCAGCGACCGAGTCCCGGCCTGGGGCTCGCGTACGCCAGCTGCTGCAAGTGGGCGAACGCCTGCGTGGAAGGGCCAGGACTACTCTGGCTCTCGAACGCCAGCTTGGGCGGATGGGTCAAGGACAGTCAACCCATATGATGGCAGCCGGACAGCGTACGGTGCTGGCTCCCGTACTCCCGCTTGGCAGTCTGGCGCCAGAACCCCGGCCCCCGGTGACGCTTTCGGTGCCGGTTCGCGAACTCCTGCCTACGCTGGCGGCGAAAGCTGGGCTTCGGGCTCCAAGACTCCGGCGTGGGGAGCCTCAGCTCCTACGCCTGGTGCGACTGGTCACGACACATGGGGCTACACACCTGGCGCGAGCGCTGGTGCCTACGATGCGCCTACACCTGGCGGCGCACTTGGTGCTCCTACGCCGGGAGCATTCGGAGCCCCGACGCCCGGTGCCTACTCGGCACCAACGCCAGCAGCCAGTGCTCCCACGCCAGGAGCGGGATGGCAAGGCGGCTGGGGAGCAGATTCTGCGCCTACCCCGGCGGCGGGTGCCCCAACACCGGCGGCGACGGGCTATTACGGTGCTCCCACCCCGGCTGCGCCCCCGGAGACGCCTGGTGCCAGTGGCCCGAGATACGTGGAGGACGACGATTGAGCGGAGGGGTCTTGAGGGTTTCATTCGGGCGTTTGGGCAAGTTCGTTTTGTGTAATATTATCATCTAGAAAACTTGAGCTTCTTCCTTGACTGGGATAAGGACTGTGTAGTAGCAAGAAAGAGGACGACAGACGAGAATTAGTAACACATGGATATCTGGTTGTGACTTGGCCATGTTGTGTCCTTTCTCTGTCCGTTTGTTTTCTGACTGCCCGTTCAGTGACCCACATAAAATCGAGTGCAGGCCAAGGTCCGAGTTGGTCCAAGACAAAAACTACCCAAGCCCAGGAGCTTGACAAGTACAACACCACATGCCCATTTCGCCATGATTTCTTCTCGTCTGCACCAGCGTCTTTTGTCGGCGCGTTGCGTGCACTCTGCGACGGGCTCCCAGAGTGCCCTCGCCGCCCACACAACAACGCAATGCCGGTTCGCCTCCTCGTCGCCCAGGCCCCCTCGACAGCCGATACGAACGCCGACAACAACGAGTCGGGCGACGACACAAATCGCACCGACGCCGGCAGCGGCAGCGGCACGTTCGCGCATCAACGCCGAGAAGGAGGCTTCCGCGTCCTCGGGGCCCGTCGAGACGGCCGAGGAGTACAAAGCACGGTACAAGAGCGCGGCGCGGCGGTGGACGTCGACGATGATTGCGCTGCCGATATTGCTGGTGACGAGCTACTACCTCTTTGACCGACGTATGTGTTTTTTTTTTTTTTTTTTCCCTTCCTGTCGGAGATGTTGCGACAAGGGCTCACGGGTTGCGTTGCTGAACATGTCCGCAGTGGCTCTAGGACACGCGCAAAAGGGTTTGAATCGGGAACCGACGATCCGGGACGACTGAGCCGGGTCCATACGGTTTATAAATTACATTCCAATCGTAAAAAAGGAAGAAGCTGCTGTACAATATGCATTGAATACTTGGAAAATGTTTCCTCATCTCTATATAACCGAACCCATGGTATTGAATTGCCCATGTCAAGTAGCCACCAGCAAAGGGCTCAGCACCGTCTAAAAAAAAAAAAAAAA
>MWMN01000010.1:207478-225933 GCA_002968875.1 Cordyceps cicadae | reverse complement strand
GGGTTGTGAGGGAACGTACAGCTCGATCCCGACAACGGCGGCGTCGGCGACGTGCTCGTTCTCAAGGAGAAGGGATTCCAGCTCGGCCGGCGCGACTTGCAGGCCGTTGACTTTGATGAGTTCCTGGGCGGGACTATCAGCGAGAGGTTGTCTCATGCTTTTCGGTTTAGTCAAAAAATGCTCACCTTTTTCCGATCGACAATCCACAGCTTGCCGTCTTCGTTGTACATGGCCACGTCGCCGGTGCGCAGCCAGCCGTCGGCGTCGAGCGTCTCCTCGGTCGCCTTTTCGTTGCGCCAGTACCCGAGCATGACGTTGGGCCCGCGGACGAACAGCTCGCCCGGCTGCCCCGCGCCGACCTCGTTGCCGTCCTCGTCGAGGAACTTGGCCTCGCAGTTGGGCAGCAGGAAGCCGCAGCTGGCCTCCCTGTCGACCTCGCCGAGGGGCATGCCCGACGCGGCGCAGGTCAGCTCGGTCATGCCCCAGCCCTGGACGATGTTGGTGCGCATGCGGTCGGCGACCTCGTTCTGCAGGTCGGCCTTGAGCGGGGCGGCGCCGCAGCTGATGTCGGTGACGCTCGACAGGTCGTACCGGCGGACCTCGGGCCGCTTGGAGAGCATGACGACGACGGGGGGCACGACCTGCAGGGTGGAGGGCCGGTAGCGCTGGACGCACCGCAGGTAGCGCTCGAAGGAGAAGACGGGCATGACGTAGACGGTGACGCGGCGGCGGGCGGCCATGAGGATGGTGTACATCTGGCCGTAGGCGTGGTAGAGGGGCAGGAAGGCGAGCCAGACGTCGGCCTCGAGGTCCGGGGTGAGGCCGGCCGGGTGGCGCAGGCCGATGAGCTGCTGCACGTTGGCGACGAGGTTGCGGTGCGAGCCGCAGACGCCCTTGGGGAGCCCGGTGGTGCCGGAGCTGTAGTTGATGGTGGCGAGCTGCGTGCGGGCGGCGTCGTGGTCGGGGAGGCGCGGCCACCGCCAGGAGGCGGACTCGGCCTCGGAGGGGAGGAGGCTGGTCCAGTCGCGCAGGCCGCCGCCCCGGAGGGTGGTGGTGGGGGCGCGTCCGGAGAAGGCGTCGTCGCTGAAGTGGAAGATGCGGTCGTGGGGGAAGTGAGCCTCGTCGGCGGCGGCGAGGACGTCGTCAATCTTGGAGGGGTGTGCGAGGATGAGCTTGGCCTGGGAGTTTGAGATTTGGTATGCGATTTCTGGGGGATGGGGGATGGCTGTTAGTTGGACAGAGACTTTTGTAGTAGATGGGGTGTTTTTGACAGGGGGGGAAAAGCGCCTGGTCGATGAGAATTCCTCGAAAAAAAAAAAACACCTGGGATGCAAAAAAAAAAAAAAAAAAATCAACCCAACCTACCTTTCGGAGTGTAGGCCGGGTTGGCCCCGGTAAAGACGCAGGTCGAGCCGACGACGCCGAGGTAGAGGACGGGGACGAGGACGTGGTTCGTGGAGCACATCATGACGACGTCACCGGGGCGGAGGCCGAGGCGGCGCAGGCCGAGGCCGATGCGGCGGACCCAGGCGAGGGCCTGCCGCAGCGAGACGGTCTTGGCGTTGTCGTCGGCGTCG
The DNA here is from genome assembly GCA_002968875.1 of Cordyceps cicadae. Lineage (NCBI taxonomy): Eukaryota > Fungi > Ascomycota > Sordariomycetes > Hypocreales > Cordycipitaceae > Cordyceps > Cordyceps cicadae. The sequence goes on along the minus strand of MWMN01000010.1, from coordinate 224,356 downwards.
ATCCAGACGGGCTTGTCGGTGACGTGGTCGGGGCTGTCGAAGATGAAGTCGAGGACGTTGACCGAGGGGATCTCGACGTCGGGGAGCTTGGAGCGGACAGGCATGACTGGGGGGAGGGGGGTGGCAAGGGGGGTGAATTTCTGCGGTCAAGACAATTGTGACGAAAAGGGTTTGTTTATGTCCTGCTGTGTTATCTTGGCTGCAGCGGTAGGAAAAGAGAAGGGAGGGGGGTGAAGGCGTCGAGGGAAAAACGGTTTAATATGTGTGAGGTGCTACGGACAGCCGAGGTAGGACGGGGTGGCTTTGGTTGGTGTGGTGTGTGTACGGAAAAAAAAAAGAGGCAGGCGAGGGAGGGAAGGGGATGAGAGGATGAGAGGATGAGGGGGAAGAAGAATGGAGATTGAGAGGGAAGGGCAGTGAAGGAATAGAAATGGAAGTGAAGAGGGTGATGGATGAAGCCGATGCCGCGGGGTGGACAAAACAGCGTCTGTCTGTCAGTATTTTGTAGGCACGGCGGAGCTGGAGATGTCGGCATTGGCATCATCTTTGAGCCTTGGAGAGAGACTGAATGTGGGGGAGGCGTCGATGGCGTGGTGGATTCTGGATTTTGGTTGGGGAACAGTGCGGAGCCGAGTTCAAACGTCCGCGGACTTTTTTACTAGGTATTTACTCTTTTGCTTGTAGTAGCGGGTTCGGCAACGGCTATGCAGTGTATGTATTTCATTGGCTTTATTGTGAGTTTGGTGGGATGTGCCGGGCTGAGCGTCCGTCCCGTCCGCCTGCCATTCCGGTTGAAAAAGCCGGAATGATCTGATGTTTGGAAAGAAAGGAAAAAGAAAAAAAGAAAAACAGAGTGCAAAATCTAGCTATTCGACTCGGCCCTGCACCGACTAAAGATGCCATGCTAGATTTATTTCCTTCTTCTTCAGTTAAAGCACCCTCAGCTTCTACTACTCACCCCCAAGTCCAGCGACAGCGTCGACGCGTGCATCGCGCTGCTCATCGGGCTCGCCAGGAAGACGACCCCGTCGGCAATCTCCTCCGGGCCGATGAGCCGCCGGATCGGCGAGTTGTCCATGAACAGGCCGATGACCCGCTCGCCCTCGAGCCCGCCCCCGATCAGCGGCGTCTCGACGTAGCCGGGACACACGGCGTTGATCCGGATGCCCAGCGGGCCGTAGTGGACGCCGTCTGATTTTGTCATGCCCACGACCGCTGTATATTTCTCGTCAGTTACACATTGTGAGAAAAAGAAAAGACGAAAAAAAAGAAGAAAAAAAAGAGGCGGTTCTCACCGTGCTTCGAAGCCGCATAGGCCGTCTGGTACAGCGGGACGACGGGCGCTCGCAGGCCGTACAGCGAGGCCGTGTTGACGATGACGCCCTTTCCGCGACGAGGTCCGAGATTCCTGCCTGTCCGTTAGCATGCCTCCATTTCTGGGATGCCCCCAGTTCGATCACCGAGGTTCAAAAAAAAAAAACACACTCTTGAACCATCATCACCGCCAGCTCCTCCCGCTGGCAGTAAAACACCCCGTGCAGGTCCACCGACAGCGTCCTGTCCCACGACTCGTCGGCCAGCTCGTGCGTCGGCGTCTTGGACCCCGCGATGCCGGCGTTGTTGACCGCCACGTCGAGCCGCCCGAGCGTCCGCGCCGTCTCCGCCACGGCGGCCTTGACGGCGGCGGCGTCGGCCACGTCCAGCGTGATGGGGAGGACGCGTACCGCCGGGTGGCTTTCGGCCAGGGAGGCGGCGAGGGAGGCGAGGGCCGCGCCGTCAATGTCGGCGAGGGCAAGGCCGGCGACGCCGTGGCGGGCGAAGCCGATGGCGACGGCTTTGCCGATGCCTGTAGCCTGCGTGTAAGCTAGCCGGGCCGGGATGGGGGATGCTTGTCTGACTCTTGACGTTTCTTTTAGGGGGGGGGGCAGGGGATGAGTCGACATACCGGAGGCAGCACCAGTGATGAAGGCATTGTATCCGCTGAGAAGGGGTTCCATGCTGACGGTGTTTAAAAATCGTGAGAGGGTAGGGCTTGAAGAAGGTCGGAATGATGGCGAGCGAGGGGGATCGAGACCGGGTTATACCTCTACTTATAATTGAATATCCTGCAGGTTGACTGCAAGCTGAGAAAGCCACAATAGTAAGTCAGAACGTCTCGGGGCTACGAAGGAACCATGGTGGTGTCATGCTGCGTTGCATTCTCCAACGCAAGGCGGGGAAGACACGGAGATCGGGAGTGTGGCTAGTCTCCGGTCCGGTGACTGTCATCCAGAGGAGGCAAGATATCATCAAGAAGTGTTGTATCATTGAAACGTCTAAATCTAGCCTCAAAGACCTTTTTGGACAGATATTTCCACACTGATTACGATAAAAAAAAAGGTCACTAGGACCCAGCTGATGGTGTAGCCCAGAAAAAAGACAAGGAGAAATGGACCATGCCTATAAAACCCATGATATCCTAAACATACAGTACAAAATGACGACACATTGTCGCCATGTTGAAACCAATCATAAAAAACGCCGTTGAATAAAAAGAGAGAGGGAAGAGAAAAGTTCTACTCCCTCTACTCCTTGGGCTTGGGGGAGAAGCGCTCGATGCCGGCCTTGATGGAGGAGTCGACGCCCTTGGCCATCCTCTCGAGCGGCAGGCGCTCCTCGATGCGCTGGACGGCGCGGGACACGGGGGGCTCGATGCGCTGCATGCCGCGCTCGACGGGGGGCGCAAAGTAGGTGATGTTCTTCTCCCAGCGCGGCGCCCACTTGGTGGTCTGCTTGGCGAGGCGCTCGTCGGCGCCGGGCATGATCATGTAGAGCGGGGCGAGGACGCCGACGCCGGCGGCGCCCATGATCCAGACCTCGGAGCGCTTGGCCTTGGGGAGACGGGGGATGCGAGGGCGCATGATGGATGATGACTTGGTGGTGGTGGTCTCTGTATGCGGCGGGTGGTTAGTGAGGGAAGCGGGGGTTTGGTGGCGAGGCAGATGATGAGGGGAGAAGCTCACGATGGTAGAAGGGGGGTTCAAGAGGAGCTGACAGAATGAGCTGTCAGGGAAAATAGAGATGATGAACTTGGTTGATGCTGATGATGAGGATGAAGAAAAACCCGCCTTGTTGCTACAGAGATGGATGAAAGGAGAAGGAGTGTTGCAGGAAGAGGCGTCCCGGGGGGAGGTGTGACAGGTTATATACACTGGGCGATATGGAGAGACACAGTGAGAAGGCGAGTACAAAAAGATACTTTTGCTTGCCTGGTCAGAAACGATGGACGATGGACGGACGGGTGGCCTGACAATGGTGCTCGCCACTGACCAGAGAGAGGGAGAGAGGCATGTACAGGAGCGGGGTAAGGCGATGCAGCGAAACAGCAGGTATTCAGCATTTCACCACTCGGCCTGCCCCCTTGAGCGCCCAAGCAACGACGAGACAGACTGGTAAATAGTGCAGAACCAGGCCTCAATAGTCGCTAGCCTGGTGCTTCTTCGTCCTCGGTTCACCGGGCGTGATTGGCTCCTTGTCCAGTTGACCTCCCCCCGGTACGCAGTCGCTACCTGCACACGTTGGTGATTCTGCAAGCCGGTCAGTGTACCAACATTGTCGCGAGCTTGACGCAAGCGGTCGTGCAGGTCTTGACCTTGTTTGGCGCAACCACCACACCACCCATCCCAGGAAATGGCCTGGCCTCGACAACGAAGGAGGCGCAACAACCACACCACCCGCGCACGTTGAGCAACCGGTAGACCGAACCCCCTGAACTTCAACCCGACCGGTTCTTTGAATATCCACCACCATCTGCAACATGTGAATGCCCTCGTTCACGCATCTTGGGCCAATTTTCGCGACTCTTGCCCGCGTTTTCTACGCCTCACCTCCAGCTCACCGACAAGGCAAGCAGTCACGCAACAAAGCGCCCCCGCCCCCAGAATCGAGCGGGCGGGCCCAGCGCTGACCCAGCCCGCTACAAGTCATCCTCCCAGCGAATCCAGTGGGGGGGGTTTTCCAGGCCATTCATGCTGCTGAAGCCCCCCCCCCCCCCCCTAGCGTTCAAATAAGTGAACTGTGACTGGCCCTGGTCTCATCCCCTGCAAATCCCCCCCCGTAATAAAACTGCCCACTTCCCCAGACGGCAACATCGCTTTACCCCGCCTTTTCCAGTGGAGAAGGGCGAGGTATTCGTCTGGTCTGAGTTGACCTGAGAATGAGCAAAAGGGTTAGGTATTGTCAAATTGTTCAATTCCATCAATTCCATCAACAAAAAGCCGACGTTCTCATCCAAAAATTGTAGAGGCACATATATGCAATTGATGAAAGCTTACACATCCCGATTGGCAATGGGAAGCGCCCCAAAAATAGTGTGGTGGCCCGTCGAGCGTCGCAGCAAACGCCAGTTGGGTATTAGCTCCAACTTGGCTTGGACTCACTTCACATTTCACTCGGTAGCTGGGAGCACTGGGAACAAAGTACACTCATGTACCTGCCTCTTCCTTCTCCCATGGGTCCGTGGCTCTCTGTCTTGATGCGTGCGTCACAAATCAGGCCGCGTCCCCCCTCTCTCGCCCCCTCACCCGCCTCCGCCTCAAACTACCAGCCACACAGGGTTCTTATGTGCCTGGCTTTACCACCATTTCCGATACACTTGCGCAAAAAAAGAACCCCGTCTCCAAGAAGCGGAGGCGGTATCTTCATTTCAGCACGTACAACCCCGTCGTGCAAACAAACACCCCCCGGCCTCGTGCCGATGCGAGCCACCGCAAGAGCCCTCCGTCTCCGTGTATGGACCAAACCGTATAGACTTGCCCCCCCCCCCCTTGGGTCAGGCCCGCTTCCTATACCTGTCGAGCCTCCCCTGCCGTTTGCCGGGCCTCCAAAGGCCCCGGAACTCGGTCCGGGCGATCGACCGCTCCCACACACCACACACCACCTGCACACCGGCCCATCCAAATGCACGTCAACATCATCCGCGGCCTTCCCCAACCACGTATTTTGTTGTACTGTTCAATACATATATTCATTTCATGTGCAACATCGATCCTCTAGGCTGCTTGGGTACCGGGCCTGGACCTGACCCGCGACACGTGACACGGCCCGTCCAGACCCCTTGTACTCAACCGCTCCAAAAACCCACCGTTGAACCAGTTCACGCAAAAAGGGTGAGGATAGAAAGTGAACGGGCGCGTCGGAAAACGCTAGGCAGCCTGGGACAATCTGGAAAAAAGAATTTCATCAGCGCGGTCAGAGACTGGACCACAAGGTTGACGACTCGAATATCACACAACACAGACAAGGCACCACAGAGACTCATGAATGGGAGCTTCAATTTATAAAGCGGCATAGGGCCAATCTATACTATAGAAAAAGAAGAAAAATTAAAAGAAAAAAGTTTCATACAAGCCCTTCACCTCAAAAATGTACTTTCCAAACCGCTCCATGCCGCCTCCATCGTCAATGGGGTATGGTATTGATTAACCGTGGAGCCATGCATCTCCAGACCACCGCACGCCAAGTAGACCAGGATATCCTAGGCCTCTCACTAACTGCCGCCGGCAGGGGTCTCGCACAAGAATGCCTGTCCGGCGACGGGAAGGACGCAGCACTGGGGCTGCAGGCCTTGGGCTGCACACACAGCCTTAAAGTCTGGGCCGGATGTGAAGGCTCGGCTGGGGGTTTTGCAGTCGAAGGCAAAAAAACCGACAGCATCAATGGCACAGCACTGAGGGACGCTGTAAAGGCCGCTAGGGCAAGAAGCAGCACTACCATCAGTAGAGGTAGGGCTACCACCGCCAGGCTGGGTAGAGGTAGGCTCGCTGGGGGAGGTGGAAGTGGGAGCAGGGTTTCCACCAGGAGGGTCGCCGCCACCGCCGACGGGATCTGCGCAGAGAAAAGCCTGCCCAGCGACGGGCACAACACAGCATCTGGCGCGCTGGCCGCCGGCGGCGCAGCTCTGCGCGAAGTCCACAGGACTGGATGCCGAAGAGGGGGTCTTGCAGTCGGCATCAGCAACGCCGCCGGCATCAAGGGAACAGCACTGAGGGACGCTGTAAAGGCCTTTAGGGCAAACATCGCCGCCGTTGCTGGGAGGGTTGCCGCTGGGTGGAGGGTCGCCGCCAGAAGGAGGAGGGTTGCCGCTACCAGGTAGGGGATCCGTACAGGGACCAGCCTGTCCGCCGATAGGGATAATGCAGCATCTAGCGCGCTGGCCGCCAGCAGCGCAGGATTTCGTAAAGTCATCGGGGCTAGATGCTGAAGCGGGGGTCTTACAGTCGAAATCAGCAACGCCGCCGGCATCAAGCGAACAACACTGAGGGACGCTATAAAGGCCTGTAGGGCAAATATCGCCGCCGTTGCCCGGGGGCGGCGGGGTGCTGGTAGGGTTACCACCGCCAGGCTGGGTAGAGGTCGGTCCGTCGGTAGGGGGGAGGGGATCAGTGCATAGAACATCCTGTCCGGCGATGGGAAGAACACAGCACCGAGCCTGTTGGCCACCAGCGGCGCAAGCGCTCCGGAAGTTGCTAGGGTTGGATGCTGATGAGGGAGATTTGCAATCAAAATCAAAAAAACCATGAGCATTGATAGAGCAGCATTGGGGGTTGCTGTAGAGGCCAGCAGGGCAGACTGGTTCATCACCTCCATTGCCTGGGGGCGGCGGGGTGTTGGTAGGGTTACCACCGCCAGGCTGGGTAGACGTCGGCTCGCCAGGACCAGTAGAAGTGGGAGGAGGGTTGCCGCCAGGCTGGGTAGACGTCGGCTCGCCAGGACCAGTAGAAGTGGGAGGAGGGTTGCCGCCAGGCTGGGTAGACGTAGGCTCGCCAGGACCAGTAGAAGTGGGAGGAGGGTTGCCACCAGGCTGGGTAGACGTAGGGTTGCCCGGGGCAGTGGAAGTGGTAGGCTTTCCACCAGTAGGCTTGCCACCACCAGTAGCCGGGACGCAGAGAAGGTCTTGACCGGCAATTGGAATCACGCAGCAAAGGGCTTCCCTGGCGCTAGCAGCGCAGATGCTCTTGAAGTCATCGCCAGAGGTTGGGGCTCTGCTTGGAGCGATGCAATCGAAAGCCGCGAAATCAAAGGCATTAATCTTACAGCACTGAGGATGGCTGTAGAGACCCTTGGGGCACTTGAACTTGTGATGATGAGGGGGTGAGCTGCTGGAGGTGGTGGCAGGAGGGCCAGTGGTGGTGCTGCTGGACCCGGTGTTGGTGGTGCCCGGGCCAGAGCCGGGATAGCTGCTAGTGGAGGTGCCAGTACCTGAGGGCGTCGTATATGAACTCGCGTAGCTCTTGCTCTTGGAAGTGCAGGCACCGCCGCCGTTGTTGGGGTGGGGTGCAGCGAGTGAAGTGCCGACAAAGAGCGCGGTGGCGACAGTGAGGAACCTCATCCTGAATATCCCAGCCGTGTGAACAGGTTCAGCACAATGGTAACGAGTGACTGGCTTGGAAAGGGCCTGGAGTACAAGAGATCGACTGGGAAGGATGACTTGTCGAAACTGCAAAAGGACAAGACGGGCAAATGTGAGGGGAGTGTCCTCTTTATACCTGAGAAGCAGCCTTTATTTGAGAACTAATGTTCCAGAGCTGATTGGTAAACACTTTCCAGAACCACGAGCACCCCTTCCACCACTCTTTGAATGGGTGAACCTAGACCATGGCTAGTACCTGGTTACAGGAACTTGCATATCCAGACCCGCTCTCGACTGTGTGTACCTCGTATGGCCATGTTGCAGTGGAAGAGATGATGTATTGGATTGGCCTAGGTCATGATGTGTCTCAGTCTCTGGGTGGTCTGTCCAGTCTCGGCCCATGGTGAGTATTCTATGTGACGAAGGAACCCTGACATGCTGTCCGAGAGCGAGAAGGGAGGTCGTTGGGTAAGCTTTGCGCGCCGTCATCGACTTTCCCTATGCAAAAAAGAAAGAAAAAGGGACAATGGGCGACACTAATGCGATAGCTTCAGCGCTGGGTGCGGGGCGAAGCTCGATGGGCGAGCTAGTCGTGGCCTTTGAGTTAGGTGTTGCCCAGCTGCACGCTCAATCTCCCTGCAAAGGCGAGAGAAAAGTGGCGCATGCTGGTGTCATGTCACCTCTTCTGCCCTTGAGCTCTGGTCGTATTTGATAGGGTATCGTGGACGCATGCTGCGCAGTTGTTGGTAGCCAAGCTGTGTGAAGACGTCACCATGCGGGCAAGAACCTTAGCCGGTGTAAGCAGGTGAGTGGACGAGTTAAGACAATCATGAGACGTACATTCAGCATATTTGAGTAAGTCGGCATCTCTCCAGACCCGGCGAACAATGGGAAGTCGGGTGAGAAGAAGGGCGAGAGCAAGGCCGGGCCCTGGACCGGAACGGTGAGGGGGGAGGGGAGAGGCCGGCAAACGAGCCACGGCTACACAGTCAATCGCAGATTGCGTTTCCCGAATGTGGCGGGGCAGGACAGGGGAAGCTGGGTCAATGAGCGCCCAGAATGTCGAAAGCTGATCCTCTAGGGCTCGGATAGCCGGCAAGGCGGGTTTTGTGATGGCGATGGAAGGGCGAGGAGGAGGGAGGGGGAGCAAAAAGATGGGAAAAAAGGGTGACAAGGGAGCTTGGGGGGAGGAAAGGTGACGCTGACTGACCGAAGCTGGGTTTACCCACCTGCTAGGTAGGCAGCTTACCTACCTACTAGGTACATAATTTAACTTGTGTAGTACCTGTGACAGGTCGGAGGTACATAGTTGGTAACTACCCAGGTAGTATGTTGGTAGGTACCTTGGTAGTTCGTAGGTGTTCGGAGGAGGTACCTAGTTAGTTAGTAGGTCGTTGTTAGTTGGCGGCTCTGATGGGGTGATGCGATGTGATGCCGGCGGCATTGAAGCCGACAGCCAGCCAAGGAGAAGCAAGATTTGATATTTTATTATTAGCGGAAGCCGATTACTTTAGAGCAACAAAAAAAAGGTTTTGATGATCGACTACGCGCTAACTAGTGAGTTCCAGGTACTTCGTAGACTAACTACCATACATATCACATGAATACAATCACACACCATCTCCCACATAAATAGACATAAATAAACGATGATTTATGCATCCTTCTCTTCGTAGCTATCTAACGGTAAAGTTCATAATAGCACCATGCAGTATAAAACTCAATTCCAAACTATCGCCAAGCAACTTGCGCTTTCATCAGCAATCACCATCCATCACATGTCGGATTTTCGCAATGTCTCTCACACAGGCATGATTTCAGCATCCTTCCAGCTCGATACAGTCTCGGAAAGCACCTGCATTAGCGGTGTCGACCCCATCACTGTTTACGTCCTTCCGATGCACTGGTCATGGCCCGACTCATTTTAGTCTGTCTGTTTTGCTTTGTCAGGCCATTGTGCCCTCAATCTACTCAAGTTCGGATCATTGCTGCCATCATCGTTCTACCCTTCCAATCGTCATTCTACTCTGCCTTTCAACAAAGCTACCGCCCACCCCTCGACAACCCGCGCCCGTCCGTCTCTACAGTGCGGCATCTGCCGTCCCCATCACTTGCGCTTCGTACCGGGTATCCCAACTCCCAGCCACCTATGCGACCATATATCGTCCCATATGCACGATCAGACATGCATATTCATACTGGGGACGTATCATCATCCACAAACGAGCTGGCCTCTCTCTGCCTCGTCACTCTGCAGCCTCGCGTCTCGACTCGCTGCCAACAGACGACGCGATTTAGACTCAACAACAGTTTCTGGCTCCCAAAGCACTCCTAAAATATTCCCAAAATAGAGAGATACCTCTTACATTTTCAATCTTTGCTAGAGACTAAAATGCGTTACTACTTTATGGAGTTAACGATCCAACGTTGGACATGTCGACTGCTTCGCGTCCTCGGGTTCCACGGTCACGACCCCCACATCCAGGTAAGACATGGCGATGATGGCTGGAAACCATAAGTTAGTAGCGACCGAGACTCATGGCCTCAAGCATTACCAGTTATCAACCTAGCCGAGGAATATGTGTGTGGCGTACATGCGTCTCCCCTCATCCCTCATGTATTGGTAACGTCCTGGACGCCTTGGACAAGCCGCCAAGCAGTCATGCCTCTCGTACTTTCAGACATCATTTTGCATTCTTTCCAGATACTCATCTCCTCAAACTTCGGCACGTTTGACAATGCCAAGCCATGACACCCGAGAAGTCAGTGAGCCAGACAGATGGGGCAATCGACCATATTGCTTTTTCTCGACGCCTACCCACAAACCGTTCAAGCCACTCCCTTCCTTGGTTCTTTCTTCTGTGTTTTTCTTTTCCAAGTGAAAATGTTTCTCCCTGTCGAAAAAAAAAAAAAAAAAGAAGAAGGTGTTTGTAACTGTGCCGGATACGTGTGCCGCCCAATTTGACCTGCCAGCCCGAGCGCAGTCATCGCCGTGCCCATGGGCATCCGGTCCTAGCACCCACTGCGTCCAATTCCACGGCAAAACGTTTTCTTTTCTATCAGCGTCAGCGGATATTGAAGTCATTTCGTTTTCTTAGAAAGTGCTCCAGGGCACATCACCTCAAACCTGGCTGATGAACAAGTCCCGCAGCGGCGCCGCCAGGCACAGCGCGGCTACAAAGTTCAAAGTGGCAAAACTCTGTGTAGTACGGAGAGCTCTGAACCGACACTCAACTGATACTCCATCTCTGTTCAATCACAGTCTGACAGAGCATTGCGCAACATTGAAAACAAAAGAGATAGCTCTGCTGCCGCGGCTCTTGGCCCTCAACGTGAGGTCGGGCGAAAGGTCCAGAGCGAGAGCTGCCCCCTCGAGCCCAAAGCGGCGGCAGCATGTCCCGAGCTAAGATGCAACTATTCTGCGATCTTTCCTAAAAGAACTCAATTCAGGTTGGATGATTGAGTCCCTCGGGATCTCTTTGTCTGTGGTTGCTGTGCTCAAATTACTTCCCTCCCTTGAAGTCGAGGGAGGCCACTCCTTGTGGAAAAGTCAATTTCGTGGTGGCATTGTTTAAAAGGCCGCCCTCGAGGTAGTATTCCCGGATATACTAGAGTGCTAAAAATAAACATTCAGCATATTCGCCTGTAGCATGAGGTCTGGAATTGTCTCAGGACCCAAGCTATCAATGCTAGCTACCCTATAGGAGATTCTACCTTTGTTGTTGGGAATATTCTCTGTTGGTAACCCTTCTGATTCTCTGTGTAGTAGATTTTTGTATATTCCTCTAATTTTTGAAAGTTTTTCCTTTGATTTTACACTCATGTGTTCTTTTAATCGCTGGAATTGACAGCATAAGTAGCTATCCACAGGCAGTTTTGTCTGCAGCGAGTTGTATGTTGGCTCATGTGTAAATAGCCGAGATGCCTGCCCGGATATTCGCAATTTCAGAATAACAAAGCAAAGTCCCCAATTATGATTTTACATCTTCGTCAAAGTCTGCAACCGGAGAAAGCGTAGATGTCGACCCCTACGTCACCATGCTTACACCCTCGTTATCACGATCTACATACATGCATACGATGATGGTGCGACCATGCAATCGGTCATGCAAGCCCCATTCCAGATTCCAATGGTGCATATTCTGAACAATGAATCGCCCGATTTCAAATTTTCTTTATACACATATACTTTTTTTTCATTGGACTTTTGATGCTCTTTTTTCTGCCATTGAACCGTTTCTAACCGTACCTCTCAGAAAGTCTCACGATTGGCCCGTCTCCTCCGCCGGCCCGGCCACGCGACCCCACTCTTTACAGTGACAACTCCGAACCTTGATTCTGCGTTTTCATTCTTCGTAACACTTCCCTCCGGAAACCCCTGGCCACCTCCGACGCCTCAACAGGCTCAATAGTCATCAAAAATACCTCTACCCTGCTTGCTGTGCCTCTTTACCGCTACAAGGGATGGAAACAGGCCCCGTTTGACCCCCAACTCCTCGCCACCCACCTCTCTACCTTGTTGTGCAACCTCAGCCACCTTCCTTGGGCTCCAGATTCTCACCGACTTGCCAATCCGAACCCAACCTCCCAAAAACCTCTTCTCCATACACTACGATCACGATGGAAGAGTTCCCCGATCATATTCCTGGCAGTCCCGCTAGCCAGAACCGGGAGCGAGCGGCAGAGATCCTCGACCGCCACTTGCCCGACGGCTACTCCGCCGACCCCGAAGTCAGCTTATCCACCGAACCCGTCGAGGCGGCCCTTCTTGAGCCGCCATTTGCGCTAGGCCGCTCCGAGTCCCCGACGCTCTCGGCCCGCGGCGGTGGTGGTCCGTCGAATGAAGAAGGCGAGAGCCCCGACTCGGAGTTGCTCGAGTCATCGCTGAAGCTGCAGGGCGGCGACATCCACCGCGAAATGTTCCGCATCAAAGCTCGTGCCAACTCACTCCGCCGTGCCAACACATTCTCCCACCAGCCTTCGCCGAGCCTGCAGCCCGCCGAAGACCTCTCGTACCACGAGCAGCGCATCCCCGGCGGCTTCCGTCGGCAACACCTGCTGCAAGAGGCGCGTAAGCGACGAGCCTCGCGGGGACCCGTCTTCGCGCGGAACTTTGTCGACTTCCTCGACCTCTACGGCAGCTTCGCCGGCGAGGACCTCGAAGACACCGACGATGAGACCGACGACCTCGAAGACGAATCCGCAATCGACGACTCCGTGCTCGGGGACGAGACCGCCCCGACCGAGGCGTCGCCGCTGATCCCCCACCGACGACCGGCGAAGCTCAGCCGTAAGAAGAGCGTGCGCCGGCTGGCGCGCGAGGGCGACGCCAGCACGCTCAAGACCTTCTTCACGCTGCTCAAGGCCTTCATCGGCACGGGCATCATGTTCCTGCCCAAGGCGTTCCGCAACGGCGGCATGGTCTTCTCCAGCATGACGCTCGTCGCCGTCTCGCTCGTGACCAGCGTCTGCTTCAAGCTGCTGCTCGACTGCCGCGCGCGCTACGGCGGAGGCTACGGCGAGCTCGGCGCCGCCATCGTCGGCCGGCGCTTCCGCGGCATGATCCTCTTTTCCATCGCGCTCTCGCAGCTCGGGTTCGTCTGCTCGGGGCTCATCTTCACCGCCGAGAACCTGTTTGCGTTCCTCGACGCCGTCACGCGTCGGGGTGTCGGCGGCGGGAGCGGCGTGTTCCAGCTTGGAGTGCCTGCGCTCATCGCGCTGCAGCTGGTGCCGCTGGTGCCGATGGCGCTGATCCGCAACATCTCCAAGCTGGGCCTCGCCGCGCTCATCGCCGACGTCTTCATCCTGTTCGGGCTCGTCTACATCTGGTACTACGACATCCACGCGCTGGCGTCGCGCGGGCCCGCGCCCATCCGGCTCTTCAACCCCGTCGACTTCCCGCTGACCATTGGCTCCGCCATCTTCACCTTTGAGGGCATCGGGCTGATCCTGCCGATCCAGTCGTCCATGAAGAAGCCGCACCACTTCGCGCCGCTCCTCTACTTGGTCATGTTCCTCATCACCGTCATCTTCACCTCGGTCGGCGCGCTCTGCTACGCCACGTTTGGCGAGGCCACCAAGATCCAGATCATCTCCAACTTCCCGCAGGACTCGGCGCTCGTCAACGCGGTGCAGCTGCTGTACTCGGTCGCGGTGCTCGCCGGCGACCCCGTGCAGCTCTTCCCCGCGGTGCGCATCATCGAGACGTCGCTGTTCGGCGAGCGCGCGACCGGCAAGAAGTCGCTCGCCATCAAGTGGCAGAAGAACGGGCTGCGGTCGGCCGTCATGGCGCTGTGCGTGGGCGTCAGCATCGTCGGCGCGAGCGACCTCGACAAGTTCGTGGCGCTCATCGGGAGCTTCGCGTGCGTGCCGCTCGTCTACATCTACCCGGCGTACATGCACTACAAGGGCGCGGCCGAGAGGCGCTGGGTCAAGGCGCTGGACGTGCTGCTGATGGTGGGAGGCTTCGTGGCCATGGTGTACACGACGTTTGTGACGGTGTATCAGTGGATCGACTCAAAAGTCTAGCATGTTGCCATTTTTCTTCTTCCATGTTTTTTTTGTCTTGCATATCGTCTGGTGGACTTTTTTGTTTTCATTTTCATTTTTTTTTTTTTGATTTTCAGTCGTGACGTGGCGATTGTGTATGCATGTGGAAGAATGGAAGAGAGACATACAAGATGGAGATGCAGAGGGCAGCGATGCCAGACCAGGTGAGGATTTGAATCATGCATGCAGCGGGCATATGGCCAGAGTAACATGACGAGGATGCGGCCAACGCGAATGACTTGCTCTTTTTTGTCCCCTTTGGATTTTCTTGAATCTGTTGGGATACGTTTTAGTTTGGTCCTCAGCAAGGATAATACATGCGACCTTGCACTCCGAACATAATATAATGAAAGCTGCCACACTTCGGATTACCCTTTTGATCTGACAATGGAGTGGTGACGATGAAGTGGTTTCAATTCCGCAACTTGCTGGGCCTTTGACGTCCTTTAAATGTCGTGGCATATAGGCAGTACGAATAAAAGCAAATGTCCCTTGCAGCTTTTCCTCGGGTCATTTAACGAACCCTCCCTAACTTGTGCCTGTGCATCGCCAGGTGACCATTTCGCATTTATGGTTTTTACGCCTAAAACGAGTCCATGGAGAGTCTCCGGCTTGTACAGGGATTGGGGGAGTAGACCAAGTAAAGAGTCCTGCAAGGGCTCGGGACAGCTCTCCGTGCCATCGGGAAGCCCCAGTCCGTCAGTAGTTATCTGATCCACAGAAATCTGCTCACAAGGACAGTTGGGGTTTGTGTTTTCCTCCAGACCTGAGCCAGGGCGCGCGCATGGCTGCCCATTGACCCAAAATCCGGAACACTCACAGGTCTTGATGGTTTGATGATCAGGTTCCCCTGTCCTGTCTGACTTCGCAATGGCAATTACCTGTGCCTGTTGGCCTCCGGTGTTCGGGGCTTCATCATCAGAGGCCAACAAGCCACCGCACCCCTCCCCTTGCTGGTTTTGTGTTGCAGTTACAGTCCGGACAAGTCCGGCGGGTGGATCTGCCAGCTGACTTGGATCCCATTGGAGATCTAAATTTGTCCCTGCACAGCCTCTGCACAGCAACCTGCAGTCTTGAAGAGAAATACGACGGCGATTTTGGGGTTGTCGCGCCTATTATGCGCCAAGAAAAGGGTTGGGGCGACTCGCCTTGCCCCGTCGGCCCAGCGCGACCAAGAGCCTTAAGTTCAAAATTGACTCTGGAACGCTGCAGCTGTTGGTCGCTACTTGCCACGCGATCCTTATGTAGCCTTGGATGAATGGGCTCTTTCTTCGCAACTCTTCGTTTTGAACAATGATGACATGACAACAAGGTACATGGCTGCCGTAGACTTGTCGAAGAAAATGTTCGATTCCCAATTGGTCGTCGGCGAAACTCCGCGGGCTCACTTCTGAGGACAGCATAGACTGAAGACGAGTGCCGCTTCAGTTACTCTCAAAAACATACTTTCATGACACGATCGTGACTGGGCCGTGACTGGGTTAGTGGAACGGCATGAGAAGCTTGTTGGGTCACAAGAGAAGGAAAAGAAAAGCTGCAGGGCAGCCGGGCCACGAAGAGCTACGCGTCACTGGCTCGGCGTCGGCGACAGCATCGATGCTCATCAGCGAGAGAGCAAACTACGAAGCGATACGGTGTGGCGGAGGGTTGGGGGGCCAGCCAAAGAGCCTCCATCGTGAAGAGGCGTCCTTTCCGGATTGAGAAATCCGATGGCGGTTGGGGTGCTTGACTGCAAGCACTAGAATGACCAACCGCACCAAATGAAGGGTCCTGGGGTCTTGAAGCTGGTTCCCTGAAGCTGTGGAGTTGATGTTGCTTCGGAAGGCTGCTTTCGGCTCTAGCGGCTGCGAGAGGAGCTCAGTCTCGCAGCGAAGCATCGGAGGTGAGACGACGGGGGGTTCCCCCCACCGGGGAGGTGTTCCAGAACATTGGGATTTGAGCCCGCGGCGACCCTCGAGGGAAAGTTGCCAAGCTGTCAGATTGGAAATAAAAAGTCTCTGTTGAGTGCGGCCGGGCCTGCGGCGAAGGACGAGGCGGGTTGCGTTGCTTTGCGTTGCGTTGCATTGACAGCCACCGCTGGAGCAAGAGCCGGCATGGGTGGCGTTGTCTGATGTTTGTTGTGGACGGCTGAACCTGCAGGCGCTGATAATATCTATACGCTGTGTGAATTATACAAGATGATGTCGAGAATCACGTATCGAATGATTCTTGTCGAGATAGCGGTCTTGTGTCTCATTTGCTTGGGAGGGAGTGGGCTGGCTGTCGCAGTTTTGTTTGCTACGCATGTGTGTGCGTTGCTAGCGAGCACAAGAAAACGACGTGTCGAAGCGACAACGGCGCGGAACCAATGCCATCTATTCATCTTGTTGGGTTGAGGCGAGAGAAGGACAGCTCAGGTTGTTCCGCAAAGCGGACCGAGCGGGCAAGCCAGAGTTGGTTCCAAGCACCGTTCTGCGGGAAGCTTCATCGGTTGGCGACGGGCGTTTGACTCGAACCGTAGCGGGCATGGTCACGTCTAACAACGGCGCCGTCGGTATCCGTACGACGCGATGGTAACACGTCCATGCGCCCTTTCGTAATTCTGCAGCCATGCATCGAGATTTCAAAGGCTGGCGATGCGAGCTGTTCGCAAACGCCTGGCTGCAGGAGCTGAAAAAAACAGGCCACGGCTGCACGTGGAGGGCAAGGTAGCAGCGCCCATGCTTGGTGGTGAAGACGACTGGGCAGCATGCGGGCAGGCACTGAGGCAATCCTGCTGCTGCGGAGGGTGTGTATCGGACGCCTCGTTGAGTAGATGGCGCCGCCACAATGCGGATTGGATGGTGAGATGGATGGTTTGAGTGGTGGGAGCTGATGGGCATTGCCATCTGCGGGGGGAGAGGATAGGCTGGAAAGGAGGGAAGGAAGAGGCTACTGAGGATTGGGGGGGGGGGGGGGGG
>MWMN01000010.1:177938-207361 GCA_002968875.1 Cordyceps cicadae | reverse complement strand
GGGGGGGGGGGGGGGGGGGGGGGGGGGGGGGGGGGGGGCATTAGGCTTGGACAGGTCTCCGTACCTTAGAGGTACATAGGTACCTACTAAGTACTCCGCGTGCGGGGGTCAGCTCCTTCCACAAACGAACGAAGTTGGGCAGAAAAGCAGCAAAACAGAAAAGACCTGTAAGATTGGATGGAAATAAATTAACAAAAATTTACAGCAAACAGAGAGACCTGGTCAATCAGGCGGGGCGGTGCGGCAAACACCCGCAAACCCCAGAAGCCAGAAGCCAGAAGCCAGAAGCCTGTTCCTCCAGTTGCCATCGTCACGCTAACTTGCTACTAACTTCCTTAGGCATCCCGAAGCTGCCCCGCCCTCAACTACACACTAACTTTGACCTTGCCTCTCTCTCTCTCTCTCTCTCCCTCTTTTCTCTGCTTTCTCTCCCCAGCTTTTTCTGGTCCATCCATTCCTTTGTCCGGAAAAAAAACCGAATATCGACCTAAAACGGGCTGCTACTCCAAGGGTAGTAAGTTGCAAAAAAACAAGGTCCAGTGTTTCGGGCTGCGCAAGCAGCAGAAAAGGCTTGCTTGTACATTGTGACAGACCCCCTCCCCTCTTCATCGCACCCCGCCCAAAACTTGCGTCCGGACCTCTCTCTTGATAGCAACGGAGAGAAGAAGGCTGTCATATTTTACCCATTTGCTTTCATCACGTGCATACGTGCTGCTGGGTCTTGGGCTTGACTTGTTCAAATCTAACCAGTGACGATGGATCTTGTCAAGCCTCTCTCTCCCGCCTTCCGCTGCGCCCAGTACTTTTGCCCATGGATCGGCCTGCCCATCTACCTTATCCACTGGCGCCAAGTTTACGTCTGAGACTTTCGTTATTAAATTCAAAGACATTGTCCCGTGGCTGTTGAATACACGTCACCTCTCAAGCCCGCTCGGCTCCCGCCTCTTGCTGAATGCTTCCTGCAAGTAGTTTGTCGCAGCGGGCTGCGTGCCCGTAAGCTNGGGGGGGGGGGGGGGGGGGGCGGGGCTGGGGGGGGGGGGGGGGGGGGGGGGGGGGGGGGGGGGGGGGGGGGGGAAGGGGACGGCCGGGAAGCGACATGCGCTGCGACCGTTCAAGAGAAATCCCCATAGTTTTGAATCCCATAGCCCATCATAATTCCAGTGCATTGTTTCCGGTGCTGTATAGTGTGTGCTTGAGTGTGTGTGTGTGTGTGTGGTATGGCTGTGTACTATATGCACCCCCCCCCCCTCTCCCTCAGCATCCTTGCCTCCAACAAAATATCCCCAAACTCTCCACCAGTCCCAAAAGTCGACACCGTTCTCGCCCTCATACGGAGTACCAAGGTTGTATCTTCCACTTCCCCGTTTTTATATCCTCGTCCTCGTGACAGGTAGCGCTGAAAACTCGACTCGCTCTGCTCTCCGCGCGCAGCCTCCCCGCGATTCCCCCCCCTTTGGCACAGCATTGCAGTACACACGAGAAAACTATGCAAGCTTACCAGTACAAGCCATCCCGAGGTGTGCGGGTGGCGCGAGTCCACGAAGTTTATTTGTGCTACCCTACTTTCTTGTTAGTTGAAGCGATTACGGACGGATGTTCTGGATGCGTGTGCCTTTACCCGTCACGCATCCAGAACATCCGTCCGTAATCGCTTCAACTAACAAGAAAGTAGGGTAGCACAAATAAACTTCGTGGACTCGCGCCACCCGCACACCTCGGGATGGCTTGTACTGGTAAGCTTGCATAGTTTTCTCGTGTGTACTGCAATGCTGTGCCAATTATCGCGGGGATTGGTGGTGCTCATTTTCGTACAAAAAGCTGTCCAGCCCTCCCTCCCACTCCTCTCCCTCCCTTCCCTTCTTCACTCACTCGCCCAGGTCTTTTCACACTTCAGTGTTGCCATCACCAACCATCCTCCTCCTCTCACACACAGACACACACACACACACCACAATGTCTCGAGTGCTTGTTCCTACCCTCCGCATGGCAGCCAAGGCGCGTGGCACGCCAATTGCCCGTTCTGTCCGTGTCGTGGCGCCCGTTGCCGCCTCTGCTCTCCGCAGCTTCCACTCCTCTCCTGCCCGTCTGGACCCCAACCCGGTCACGCGTCCTCACCTGCTCCCCGAGTTCAGCCTCGAGAACAAGGTCGTGGTCGTGTCCGGCGGAGCCCGCGGTCTGGGCCTCGTCCAAGCCGAAGCGCTCCTCGAAGCCGGCGCCACCGGTTCGTAGCCCCCCTCCCGCAAGCCTGCTAGCCAGCCTATCCCTCTCTCCCTCCCTCCCTCTCCCCCCCTCTCTCCCCTCATTAACACGATTTGCCAGTTCACTGCATCGACCGTCTCGACCCGCCCTCCAACGACCCGGACTCGCACTTCTCCAAGGTGCAGCGGCGGGCGCGCGAGGAGCTCGGCACGACGCTGAGCTACCACCAGTTCGACGTGCGCAACAACGAGGCGCTCAACGAGACGATGCGCAAGATCGCCGACTACACGGGCCGGCTGGACGGCCTCATCGCCGCGGCCGGCATCAACTACGAGACCACGGCGCTCGAGTACTCGCAGGAGGAGTGCGAGCGCATGATGAGCATCAACGTCACCGGCTGCTTCATGACGGCGCAGGCGGCGGCGCGCCAGATGGTGCGCCTCAAGCGGCCCGGCTCCATCGCCATGATCGCGTCCATGAGCGGCACCATCGCCAACCGCGGCATGTACGGCGGCGCCTACAACGCCTCCAAGGCCGCCGTCATCCAGCTCGCCCGGAACCTCGGCGCCGAGTGGGGCCCGTACGGCATCCGCGTCAACACCATCTCCCCGGGCTACATCATGACCGAGATGCTGCAGAACCTCTTCGTCACCCAGCCTCACCGCAAGGACCAGTGGGCCTCGGAGAACATGCTCGGCCGCCTGTCGCTGCCGCACGAGTTCCGTGGCGCCGGCGTCTTTCTCATCTCGGACGCCTCGAGCTTCATGACTGGTAAGCTGCCCAAGTTGCCCCGGAGCACTTGAAGACTCTATACAGTATACTAACTGGTCTGTTTTAGGATCTGACCTGCGCATCGATGGTGGCCACGCTGCCTGGTAAATTGTCGAAGAAGAATTTAAAATTCTCAAAATGCTATTTCTCGTTTGGTTCCTATTGGCGTGCAAGCAACAGGAGTTTGGGCTTTTACCCTTTTACATTTTCAAGGCAACACATTGAATCATCTGGATTTCTCTTGCATTCAAGACTTACAGCATCAGAATAATAATAAACATCTGAATAAACATCTGATCGACATGTCAGTTGAGTGAAGTTGGGTCCAAAGCACGGTGGCCAAATTCTTAAATTCTTCCAAGTTCGAGCTATGTAGTAAGCTATGCAGTAGACGCCTCCCATCTTCCAGTTGAAACACACTTCCAACGCCCTACTGACATCTAGAAAGCATCGCCATCTAATTGAAGCATATAGTCCTAGTAACTTCCACTACCTGTACCCGAAATTGGTTCTATGCAATTGTTCGGTTCAACCCCTTGTTCACCCCGTCCACTGGCTCTTCCACGCCGTCAAGAACGCCATAGACACGAGCCGCCTTTTCCGCGAGAAACTGGTTCTGCTCCCTCGCGCTTTCATCCAAGTCCAGGAAGAAGAAGAGCCACAGCGCGCTGACCACACTCAAGGCGAACAGGAAGTAAAAGGGCGCCCTCTTGCCCCTCGCGCCCCCGTCCGGCGACGCGTCGATGATGGCGCTGCTGATCAGCGGCCCCGTGAGGCTGGACGCCTTGCCAAAGACGCTGAAGACGGAGAAGAAGAGGTACTCGTGGCCCTGCGGGGTGACGGAGCTGATCATGATTTGCGCGTAGCTGTACCAGGGGCAGACGAAGAGGCCGTAGAAGACCTGGTAGGCCCAGATCTCGGGGACGGTCTGGAAGCCGCCGAAGCGCGCGGTCCAGTTGCCGACCATGCCCCAGGCGTCGAGCAGGACGACGCCGACCATGATGACGGAGAACATGGTCTTGGGCCGCAGGCCGTAGCGCTTCTGCAGCAGCCAAAAGGACCCGATGCCGACGGTCTGCGCGGCGACGTTGACCATGAGCAGGTAGGTGAGCTGCAGCGTGTCGTAGTTGACCATTTCGTTCTGCAGCGTGCTCACGAGCGTGACCGTCGTGTTGAGCGCGTCGCCGAGGAGGAAGTAGCCGGCCAGGAAGACGAGGCTCTGCTTCAGCCGCCACATCTGCGTGACGGCCTCGCGCAGCTGCCACATGCCGACGGTGAGCATCGTCTTGCCGGGGGGCACCGCCAGTCCCGGACGCGTCCGCTCGATGAAGAACCAGGGCACCGAGAGCACCAGCCAGAAGCCCGTCGCGAAGGCGATGAGCACCGACAGCGCCCACGTGTTGCTCGTGCCCCCTCCGCCGCCGCCGCCGCCGCCGCCGTCGACGCCGCGCATGACGCCGACGATGACGGCCAGCTGGGCCATCTCGCCGGCCGACTGCGCCCAGAAGGCGACGTTGCTCAGGCGGCTGCGCTCCAGCTCGTCGCGGCGGGCGAGCTCGTCGGCGGTGATGGCGCCGCGGCGGTGCTCGGCGCGGGCCGCCCGCAGCCGGCGGGTGTTGCGGGCGGGTCGGGAAGCCGGCGATCCAGTAGGCGGTGGCGAGCTGGAAGGTGACGGAGCCGGCCATGTAGAGCGCGGCGGCGACCTGCCAGCGGGAGACGTCGTGGACGCCGACCCAGCCGAAGCCGACGGCGTAGGCGAGCAGCGAGGTGACGAGCAGGAGCCAGCGGCGGCCGGTGCCGAAGTCGGCGTAGGCGCCGATGACGAGGAAGAGGCCCGTCTGGATGGCGAAGGCGACGCCGTTGCAGAAGAGCACGATGCTGTTGATGTCGCGCACGCGGCCGGCAAAGTAGAGCGAGTTGGCGTCGGGTCCGTAGAGCGCGGCGGCCTGAGAGAGCAGGTTCTGGAAGGCGGTCGGCGCAAAGTTGAAGGGTCCGATGCCGTTCCCGCCGACGTACCAGGCGTACCAGGCCCAAATCTCCAGCCGGGAGGTGGTGGCGACACGCTTTTCCTCGAGGACCGGGGCGGCCATCTGCCGCTCTTGCCGCGCCGCCCCAGAACCATGGCTGCTGGCTTGCCCGAGGTCGGAGGCTGATGCTCGAGTCGTGAGAATCTGGGTTTCTGTGTCTGGTATGGTCATGACGGCGATGGATTGGAACTGCGCGATGCTGGGAGATGCTCAAGTCCAAGGGAATGTTTGATGGTAGGTTGAAGAGTCGGTGAACGCGTGTCGCAGAAACAGGACAAGACGTCTCTTGAGGCAGGTTGGCCCGGAACTTTTGTGTCGCAGCTCAGCTACCAGCTGAATAGACGTGCTGCACCACCACGGTGCACCCATGCAGGCATGCAGGACCGGAAGCGGCACAGCTGACAACGGGCTCATCGGCGATGGAAAGCCACGAGGGAAAGAGGGGAGAGGGGTTGGTTCAAAAAGAATCAAAGGAAAATATAAGTCAAGAATAATTTTTCAGAAATATTAGAGTTGAACAAGCGCTGGTGCCGTCATCACTGAGGGCCGGATCACAAGTTCTCCGCCTGGTCTCGAGGACTGAGGCTGAGGTACATGGATTTGGGTGGACAGACTGGTGGTTTTGCTGGTACCTGACCACTGAGTGTAGCCCTGGGGTGATTTGGCGGATCCAGCTTAAAGAGGTGACTACGGATACCTAGAAAGCGGGTAGATGAACAGGTACATGCATTGTACATTGATCCATGCCAGGGTCCCCAGCTAGTTTAATACCCGAGTCCAGGGTCTCTCATAGGTACCAACCACCTCTGTAGTAAATCTGCGTGGGAATGCACAAAGTTATGAAATCTAACATTAGGTAGATAGATACCTATGCATGGTCGACAAGTGTACGTGTTTGTCCATTTCACTTTCTCAATGACTAATACGTATAACAATGCAAACCCCTCTCCGCATCCATCACCTGGTACACTCGCACATCCGCCGTGAAGCCATCATACATCAACACGTCTTCCAGCCGCGCATCGCCCGTAGAGTTGTACATGTGCTGTCCCAAGTACTGCATCTGCCGGCCACGGGGCCTTTGTCGCTGCCACGTCCACCACAGACGATCCAGGTTGGCATGGTGCAGGAAGAAGAGGGGATCTGGCCGCGCGTGTCAGCGTGGACGTTTGGAAGACGCAGCTCGCTGAGCTGGCGGTTAGTCAGTGCTCACCATTCGCCGCCGTCATGGCCCGAAAGTCCCCGTTGATCGAGTTGTGCAGGGTGTTATGCAGGTCGCTCTCGATCCGGAACACGAAGCTCGCGTAGTCCGTCTGCCGCAGGATCTCGCCCACGTTCTCAGGGCTGAACATGCCACCGGAGATGCGACCCCTGACCCCTCCATCGTCACGGAAGCCCCGCGATAGGCAGTGCTCGGTGAAGGTGTGGTTGTAGATGATGGGCCGCAGCTTGGCGAAGGGTCCGTCGACCACGCATCGACCGCCGCCGACGGTCTCTGCGCCAAGTACGTCGCCGTCGCCGCCGAAGCCGGCTCTGCTGTCCCAGATGGATGAGTGCGCGAGGTCCATCCAGTCCAGCGACCAGTCCCAGTATCTAAAGCAAAGGACGTGAGATTATATTGGCGACACGGGAGTCACGACGCTGCGGAACGTACGGCATGGAGCCTTGATAGCCGCAATGGGCTTTCAGCTTTGCCTCGATGACGGACAAGACATGTCGATGCCACGGCAGGAAGCAAGCAGAACGGTGGCCTAGGGAGCGGAACAGGTCAGTCATCTATGTTACCTGACTACACCGCTGGACTCACACAAGTTTCCTATTCCACCGTGGAGGATGGCTACGTCGTCGTAGACTGTTCGGTTCATATGCCACGGAGAAGGAGTTTCTGCGATGCACTTTATTGCATGTACAAAATCGTCCCGCTCTTCAATTGTGAGAGCCCGCCACTCACGACGAACAGGCGGATCGACGCATCCAGTTGCTGTTGGTGGACGGTCATGGGCAGCCTGCACGACTGCAAAGAGGACGAGGACTGCTACAAGTACAGCCGTACTCAAAAGCGAGAGAACTATAGCCGCAATACATTGTGTGCCTCTTGGAAAGTCGTGCTCTGGTTCTTGATGGTCGCGTTCAGACTTGGAGTCGTCGAGGGCCACGTATTTTGGCTCGCTCACGTTTTGTGGCCATGCCATGGTGAGAATCGTGATTCTTCCCGGTGGTGGGCTTGAAGCAAAACCTGGAGACTCACTACCAGCAATACAAGTTGCGTGACCGAAGAGATTGCGACTGCTGGACTGCCTTGACATCCATCGTCACAGGCTTTGCCGCCATGTCTGCCTATACTACAGGCAGGACGATGCAGCGCCACATGAATTGATTTACTATCATCTGAGCGGGGAAGATCTGAGGCGCGCCAGTGAGATTGGCAATGGTAAATAAGTCTATCAAAATTGCACCTACTTTCTCATGGTCATATGCCGTCTTCTGCCCCCCAGCGCCAGATCTCCTCACTTTGGCGCTACGCCTGACGATCCGGCGCCAAACATTGTACATGTACACTGATGGCTTCGGTTGTTTTCTGACTGCCGTCTTTTTCAAAATTGGGTTGGCATTTTTTTTTTTTTTTCATTCGAAACCAGCCTCTCGTCAATAATACAGTCACCTACGCTCGCGGTCACTGTATCCGCCATGGAAAGCTACAGAGACAGCAGCAGTTCCACCGCCCGCGACTCTGCCGTGGACATTCCCCTGCAAGAGAAGGAGTCCCTGCTGGCTCGCACGGTGGAGGAGAGAAAGCCCTCGTCCGGAAGAGCAGTCAAACGGATCTTGTTTGTCCTGCTCGTGGGCGCTCTGGCCATCTCCAATGTGATACTCGGGGCCGTGGTGTTTGGCCAGCTCGGCAGCCGCAGCAAGGCTTCCCCGGCCAAGACGCATGCTCCTCATGAGTGCCCTAACAAGCATGCTCACGAGCATGAGCAAACAACTCCGGTACCGCTCGGGGGTTTGCCTCGGGTGGACGCCCACCCAGATTGGCTCCCGCCCGAGGAGTGGCGCACCGAGGTGTTTCGGCTGCACCAGATCTACGGCGAGGAGCCGGTCGGCGCGGCGAAGGAAGCCTGGCTTTCCATGATACCTAGTAAGAAGATTGATTTGGGAGAAGAAAATTGTGTGACGACTCCTGCTAACACATCTCCTCCAGAGGGCAAAGGCTTCGTCGTCATCAGAAACGACACGGAGCTCCCCAACATGCCCGGCTTCCGCCGCCCTGCCAAGGAACAGAAAGCCTGCTTGGCAGTATTCCACCAGATGCATTGCTTGGTAAGTGCAAGCCGCCTACAATCTTTCGAAGCCCCCCGTAACTGACAAAACACCACCATTTCCCCAACCTAGTACATCACGTTCAAGGCCTACTGGAACGCCCGTCACGGCGAGTTTGACGAGATCCCGCCGGAGCACCTCATCCACTGCTGGGACTACCTGAGGCAGAGCGCCATGTGCTCCGCCGACACGTCGCTGGAGTGGGTGAACGAGGAGGAGGATCTGCAGACGTCTGGCTGGGGCTTCCAGCATACCTGCAAGAACTTTGACGCCGTCTTTGAGTGGACGGAATCGAACCGCTTCTCGGAGGCTGTGGAGATTGACTAGTTGCTTTGCATGACGACCAGGAGCAATGGTCTAGCAAGCTACGCAGTTTTAAAAAAGACGTCATCTGTGTGCTATTTGTCCTTTCTTGTCGTAAGGAGTAAAGAGGTACTGTGTTGTGCATGTTGACGGGGTCTTGTCCAGGGTAGGGGGCCACGGCCGACCGACGGAGTGCTGCAATCAGTCACTATTCTTAGCCGGAGAATTGCAGGCGGGGAAAAAGGCTAGAATGATGAGAAGAAAAAGGATGAGATGCAGAGGAGAGGTGGGAAATAAAGAAGAAAAGGAAGAAAAGGAAGAAGAAAAAAAAAAGGCCCCAGAGTAGCTATCGTGACTGAACGGTTCAGCAGGTGGTTCGGGAGAAGATGTCAAATTAAATTCAAAACTATATTAGATAATTGAGCGGTTCACATCTTGAAACACTAGGCAGCTAGGCGCAACCAATTATCCAGAAAATAAACACTAACGCCCATGTCTGGGGCCATTGTCTGTCACTAACTATGCTTCCAACCAGGAGTGATGTCGTCGACAGACTTGACTTGGCTGCCAGGGCCGATGGTGTAGTCTTCGACCGACTTGGCCTGCTGTCCTGGTCCAATCGTGTAGTCTTCGACCGACTTGACCTGCGCTCCCGGGCCGATAGTATAATCCTCAACAGTCTTGACCTTTCCAGGACCGATGGTGTAGTCCTCGACGGCCTTGCCCTATGGAAAAAAAAGTCTAAGTCCCAGTCACAATAAATGGTACGAGGGTCAGATACGTACAGGCGTCGGTGCGGCGCTGGACCAGGCCGCGAGGGCAGCAAGGACAAAGGCGGCGGAAAACTTCATGATTCTTGTCAAGTGGTGTTTTTGTTGAAGAGTAGAGTTTGTTAAACTTGAGATGGAAATCACAAAGACTGAGAACCAGGAGAGTGATCTTGCATCACCTGTTATAGTTGGAAGCAGTCGTTCAGGTCTGTCGTCGTCGTCGTCGGAGACTGGGGGAAAGCGAGGCGCTGGTGGTTCGTTGATGGTCATCTTCATCGCGCCTCAGCTCGGCGCCTCTCCTTCTCATTGGAGCGCCAAGCCCGGCTTGTGACCAAATCGAGTAGCATTATTATCATAAAAAAATAAAACAAAATTCTGCCCTCTTATGTACCTCTCTCCAATCACATGGCACACTTGACATGTTAGGCGCGTGTCTGTCAATCTCTTTCCAACACTCTTCAACCCCGCCCCTGACGTCTCGAATAACGGTCAGTCCAGAATCCCGTGGCGGCAAGTTTGTCATCATGTCCCGAAAGACGGTGCGCTGAGAGGGCGCGGCGAGGCTGGCTGTGGTGCTGTAAGCCCATGCCAGGTACTTGAAGCTGGACGCTTTCGACAGCTCCTTCCAGGAGGGAAGTATCTGGCAAATATTGTTGTGAATCTCGGGTACGCCAGTCAAAGCACCGGAAACGACCGTGTTGAGGTAGATGAGTGCCGCATGCCCGAAAACCCGAGTTCGTATCGCAGGATCGGGATGTGGCTGATGAGGTTCGAACTCATCCGAGTCTTGTACTGCAGTGTTGCTGCGGCTTGGTAATCTCTTCAACTCGCTCTCCAGAGCCGTCTCAATTTTACAGGCTCGGTGGACAAGGTCTCGAACGCTGAGAGTGCCGTCAGATAACTGAGTGAGCTTGCTTACCTCCAATGCTGTAATGTCCATGACGCTGCGCAGAATCCACGCATCACATGCTGTGATTTCTGCAATGACCAAGGAAAACGTCATGTCCGAAAGAAAATTGCGGTAAATTCCCTCTGCATGCGGTATTCGAGTCTCTGCTGCGGCGCACAGGATGTCGTTCCAGATAAAGAGGGCTGTGAAGAAGACAGCCGCTGTCCGCTCCATACGAGACGGAAGCGGCAAGGAAGAATCACGGCGCGAGAAAGATGGCTCACCTTGGCCGCAGCCATTCTCTGTAGAAACCACACTTCCAGCGTCATCTTCACCCAGTTCGCTGAAGCATAGCAACTCCGATGTCGGCTCGAGAAGAACCCCCCCCTCAGCAAGAGCCTTGGACGCGCTGGCAAGGTGGGACTGACAGCCCTGCATATTGTTTCCGAGACCCTACAGGTAGATGTTCAGCTTCGATTTCTGTGGAGAGAAGAGAGTGCGGCTGAAAGATGTGACCAACTTCTAGCAGGGCCAGATGCACACGGCATATGATGGGCTCTCCCTGTATAGTAGGTGGGCGCGAGTGTGCCGCATTGAAACTTCGAATGGCCAAGTCTCGATGTCTCTGGTACCTGCGGAATGACATTTCCCTAGCACTCGAGTCTTCAGATTCGTCCAAATGTGACATGTAGGCGCTCATGCTGAGCGAGGTGTGGAAGAAGGTCGGGCATCGGACCATCAAGCATAGCAGCCAGGTCTTTTGTGGAGTTGAAGGGTGTCTGCAGGAGAGATATTGGCGGCCGAAAGTGGACTCGACAAAGTCCATGACGAGTGCTATATCTGAATCGGAGGCTTTGATGCCCAAGTGGCTGTCATTTGGTAGAGACTGAGACTCGGGTCCCGAGAGACTGGTATCAGATTGGTGGCTTGGCGGCTGTGGTGGCGGAGGTAACATTGGCAGGGACATGTAGGGCGTGAGCTGGTAGTTGGCGTCATCTATACAGATCTCGTCATCCAGCGGAAACGAGCAATCAAAGGCCAAGTAATCCCATTGAGGTCCGGTAAAGGGGCCAACATCCGAGTCCTCTCTTTGGAGGGGCGGCGACGGAAGGGCTTGCAGGTCCATCTGGCTTTCCGACTCTAAGCCTGTCGAGTACTCCACAGACGAGGCTGTAACCATTGCTGACTCTACGCTGCCGCTCGATGGAATCGCCACGGGCTTGTGCCTCCTGGCATCCAGTCGTATCCTCCTCGCCTCCTCCCTCTCCAGGTCTCCCCTGTCCTTCCATGTCGGGCGGGGTCCGTAGCCGTGACAAAGCACTCCGAATTGACGGCAGTTGGTACACGGAGGGCCGTCTTCGAAGCACTTCTTCTTCCGGAGCCGGCATGTCCAGCAACCGGTTTTGCTGCGCTGCCGGGCGGACATGTCTCATCGAAAGGCGTGCGTGGTGGATGCAAGGATTGGGCTCCGAGATGTTGAGTCTCGTGTACCCATGGCGTATGCAAACGCAAAGACGAACTGATGAGGAAGCAGAGCAATTATTAGTCTCGGCAACTATCAGCAGGGGCGACGCGGCGATGCCATGGTCCCTGGCAATCTCGGCTCGACCCTGCCCCCGCTCCTACAAGCAACAAGTACATATGCATGTAGGTAGATGGGATATAGTTAGACTGGTGTCTACGGTGGGAAAGATAGAACTCATGACGACATGCAACATTAGCTCAGATGGCTTGCAGATGAAGGGACAGTACAGTACAGTACAGTATACATGAGGTTATCCTGCAGTTGCGTTGCGTTGGTGGCTTCTAGTCCGCCGTGGAATGAGACAACACAATGTTTTATGTGTGCGGGGAAAATGAGATGCGACAGTGAGCAAACTACATTGGAAAAGTGACAAGGAGGAGACTAAACTGTGATTTATACTCGGTGATGGGAAATGGAGTCAGTCAAGGAGGTGAGGTGCTGCGAGCCGGGTATGTAGGGTAGATGGCAGGGCCAGGTGTATAGGCACCTGCTTTGACGGCGATGGGATTCCCCGAGATTAGCCTACAGATGCAAGCTTTCAAGTACGTCATGATAACTATACGAAATGTAATACGTTAGATAATACGCGGGAGCAAAAAGCCCCGTGACGTGGCACTGCGGCTGCAGCAGACTGCAGATCAAGATGCAGCTACGGATGGAGAGAAAGAGGTAAGAGCGACGTCTTGCAGAGAGCCATCAGGCATGGCCCTGTAAGATGACTCGGACACCACAATGCATAAAAAGTACCAAAATACCATCATTCTTCTGAGAGCGATCTCGGCATTCCCTTCTTGTCTGTGTGGCCCTACACTGTACTCGAAGCATTCCCCCCCCCCCCCCCAAAGCTTCACCTTCATGACCAATACATCATACCGAACAGCTTTACTCTTTAAAAATTCTTCCAATAAAATGACGCGAAAAACTGAATTCGCATTTCCACAGCAACTGCAACACCACGATGGCCCCGGGCCGTCTCTACAGTCCGAGGCGGCAAGTCTCTGGGTAGAGAGTTTCGTTCGGGATGTCGATGCCCGGCCACGCTGTGCCCCAGCCAACTTTCATCCTACCGTCTTGAAGTTCAAGGAGCTCATTGAGAGCCGACTCGAGCTGCGGATGTGGGCTTCTGCCATGTTTGAAGAAGTGCCCAACAAGATACCCTACAACCGTCGCAACCCAGGTCAGCCACCACCGCGGAGCCCAGTTCGCGGCTACAAGCATCTCATCGACCTCCTCAACGTCGTCGTGCCCGAAGTCGCTCCAACCTGGACCCTCGCGTCCGCCGGCATCGGACTCATGGGATTGCCCTTCCAGGCGCTCCTCGACTGGCCGATGGGCACACCCAGTGGACACGCCTTCTTCCTCGACGCCGCCGTCAACGTGAGTTTTCGCGAGATGCTAAAGGCATGGCACGACGACCTGCTCTCGACGGAGAAGTCCCAAAGCGTCATCACGACGCGTCCAGGCGGATGGCTGAGTTCTGACGCCATCACAGCGTTTGAGAATGACGCCAACCTCGACCCCCAGCAGTGGTATAGCTTCGACCAGATGTATCAGTGCGACCCCCGCGGTGACCCGGAGCACTGGGGGTTCCGTTCCTGGGATGAGTTCTTCACTCGGAGGTTCCGCGACATGGACCGGATCCGGCCCATTGCCTTTGAGGACTCCCCGGAGTGGGTGGTCGTGCCCTGCGAGGCCAAGGCAGCCGTCATCCGCACCAATGTCCAGGCGATTGACCAGTTCTGGGTCAAGAATGCGCGCTACTCGGTTCACGAGATGCTCAATCATCACCCGCTTGCCGACAGCTTCATCGGCGGCACCATCTACCAGTCAGTGCTGCTCACCACCGCATACCATCGCTGGGCGTCGCCCGTCTCGGGCAAGGTCATCTCCACGGCCATCTTGGACGGTGCCTACTTTTCGGAGAGATCGACCAACGGACTCGGCGATGATCCCGTCGTCCCGCCAATGTACAACTTGGTCTTTCTCAGCCACGTCGCAACCCGCGCTCTCGTCTTCATCCAGGCCGACGATCCCATCGGGATCCTGTGCTTCATCGCCATCGGCATCGCCGACGTGTCTTCCTGCGAGATCAACCCCAAGTTCACCACAGGGAAGCCGGAACAGATTAGAAAGGGGGAGGAGATGGGCATGTTTCAACATGGCGGCTCCTCCTGCTGTCTCTTGTTTCGCAAAGGATTGACACTGTCCTTTGCAGAGGGTGTGGTCCCGGGAGATCATCAGAAAAACGTCGCAATTCGGAGCGCCCTAGCTGTTGCACATGCATAGGGTCATCTGCCCTCCGGATGGTGCAATCCATGATGTCGGAAAACATGCGCAAGAAGTCTCCCGTATGCGGCAAGGCCTACCAGTGCAACTCTGATGCATGATGGCGCAGAGGCTGCATTTCAGCTGCTGGCGCACTGCCTGCCGTATGGGGCGGCAAACTCCTTCTCCTCTTGTGGCGCGCCAAAGTTCCTGATAGCAGGTAGTTTTATGAATCTAGCCCGGCCGGGACCAGTTTGCAATGTCATCATGTGTCCGTTGATGCAGCATGCAGGTGCTGATACTTGCCGTGAATATTCCGTGGGAATCCGGCTACCTGGTATTCCCCTACCGCCGGAACTTGCAGGCCATCCCAGTAGAAGCGTAAATACGCTGTACACCGCACACGAAGTTCCTACATCTCTTCACACAGAGAAACAGCAGTGTCAATCATTGGTAGCCCAGCATGGAAAGCCCAGCACCCATCCACGTCGCCGAGTCCGACTACTCGGACCCGTACCAGGAGGCCATGCTCGCCAACTACGACGACCCGCCCGAGGCCTGGCAAAAGATCCTCGGCGGCGAGACCCTCTCCTTCAACGGCGGGCTCTTTCCCGACTCCGAGCTCGCCGCCGGTCCCCGTCCCGGCCCCCTCGGACCCTCCGAGCTCCGCTGCATCGACCGGCAGCTCGAGCTCGCCGGCCTGCTCGGCCCGCCGTCATCCACGCTCCCGCTCCCCAGACCCCCGCTCCGGCGCATCCTGGACCTCGGGTGCGGCTGGGGCGTGCTCGCGCAGCGCCTGGCCCTCCTCTTCCCCTCCTGCCCGCGCATCGACGCCGTCAACCTGTCCCCCGCGCAGCTGCGGCACTGCGCCGCCACCCTCCCCGCCGCGCTCCGGGACCGCGTGCGGCTGCACCGCTGCAACGTGCGCGACGTCGACGCCGGGCTGCCGGACCGGGAGGTGCCGTACGACTTTGTGTTTGTCCGCGGGGTCTGGTTCCACTGCCTGCCGGGCGTGTTCGAGGCGTCGGTCGCGGGCGTGGCGCGGCGGATGGCGCCGGGCGGGGTGCTGCTGCTGTCGGATCCGCTGTATGAGGAGCCGGGCGGGCCGGCGCCGGTGGAGGGTGAAGGAGGAGGGGTGGTCGTTGGCACGGAGGATCACAAGACAAAGGGGTATTACTTGGGGGTGCTGCGCGGGGCGGGCTTCGAGGTGCGGGAGGTGCGGGTGCTGCCGTCGGACGCGGAGATGAGGCACTGGTTCCTGACGCTGAGGGCGAATATCGAGGAGAACTTTGAGGGGTTCCCGGAGGGCGCGTCGGGGACGGTGAGGGAGTTGCATGAGTTTGCGCAGAGTTTTGCGGAAAAGGTGGCCGAGGGGCAGGTTTCGATGTATACGATTGTGGCGACCAAGGTGGGCGGGTAAAGGGGGGGGCATCTTTTTTACTTGGTAATATTATCGATCTTATTTTGCTTCCGATAGCTACGCAGAATAACACTCTTTGGAGGTCCTGCTTCTCATGTACAGTATCCATCCGTACAGTGGGCGAGTCTCGAATCTTGGGAGGCAGCCGTGACGTCGGCCTTGGCGCAGCAAAGCGACAGAAAGAGTTTGGCTCAAACCTGCCGGCGTTTGACTATAATGCCGCAGAATCAGTACTCCTGCCTTGTTAAGTGGTATCAACCTGTCGTCGGCGCATGAATGGCCGCTGCAGGAGTGGCCCTCGCCCCTAATATCAATCTGGATCATAGATGACAATCGGGGGATCTCAAAGGTCAGATTCACAAGCACGTCCTGACAGGAACCAAAACTCCGCAAGGTGGGCGGCACCCGACATGGGTCTGATTCGAAACTGGAGTTGGGAGTATCGGACCGAGAACCTGGAGTACATACACATAGAAGAGTAATGCTAGGCAGGAGAATGGAATGGCATCGGGTAATACGCAGCCCCATTTTGCGCAGTTCGTAGCGTCTAGTAGGAAATTTGTTGAGGGATATACGGCCGTTGCTGAGTGAGACTTGGCGGGCCGATGCTCCGGTGCAGGGATGCAGAGTGTCCGGCGCCGGAGACCGGGTCGTGTGGATCCCTGGCAGATAAGCAAGGGGGGGCAAGGCCTGAGCAGAGGCAGCCGGACCGAATGGGGGACATGTTGAGAAATGACGCAAGATCAGGAGAGCGAGGGAGAGAGGTGGCTTCATCTAGATTCTCGGGATCGGTGTCGTCTGTGAATTGGTAAGTGGGACATGACATTGGTGGCTTCGTCTTTGCGTGAAGCAGAGGATAATAGATGCGTTGTTCAAGATCCAAGTGTCGCCAATTCTAGGTTGACAGGCATTTAAGACCGAGAGCTTTGCATTCTTTTTTTTTGTCTATTTTTTTTTTAACTATTTTTTGCTTAATACGCCCATCAACCTCTCAGGCCTTGCAACTATCAAGCCGTCATCTGCCCCCGGCGAACTGCGGTGATGGCTTCATTTGCAACACCCTTATCGTCTTCAAAACTCAGGGTAGAGTCAATCTCGTCGAACCCTACCCAGACTGTATCGAAATCCTCGCCTTCATCCTGTGTGCCTTCTTCCCGAATGGCTGTGCTATCTCCGCTGGCAACATACCAAAATATAATCTTTAAAATTCCCTTGTTGATCCTTTGAGTGACAGCCAAGGGTCGGTAACGGCTTTGGGTTTGCCCTTGCCCCTCATGGAAGAGGGAAGGGTAGCCATGGTCTCGATATCGACAGGGAGAAGTTCAACGGGTATCCCGGTCTCCTCGAATGTCTCTCGTGTAGCAGTATGCTCGAGGCGTTCGCCCAAATCCTTGCGTCCCTTGGGAAGAAGGTACTCGCCAGTCTTTCGCGAGCGAATGAGCAACACCTTTGCTCTCGCGACATCTACTGAGATGGTGCCACAACTGATGGCGAATTGATTGGCGAGGAAGAGGGAGTGCTCCACAGATGATATCATGGCTTCGAAGCTGGGTTCTGCGAGCTCTTTGGATCTCGAATCAAGGTCTTCGATGTTGTGAGTACCTGGCTCGTTGATATTGGAGTTGATCAAACGTCTGCGTCGCAAAACAACCCATTCAGTTGTATCGGGTTTATGCTATTGTTCTGTCGCCTTGGCACCTGGAGTGGGGAAAACTTGTTGCTTTTCTCACCCAGCCCAGCCGTGTGTAGTCTGTCAGTCGTCTGAAAACTCAAGACACCCAACCCATGAGAAACGAGCTATTTGAACCTTTGCGTTTTTTCCTTGCCTGGCGCCTCTTGTTGGTTGGTCGACGAAAGATAACGAAAGATAAGAACGACATGGGGCGTAATTATACTGGGTCTGTCACCTAATATTAGCATTTCCAGGCGGGGCGGCCCCTCCTTCTTCTGGCCCCTCTTCCGCAGAAGCGCTGTAGCCTCAAGGTTCAGGCGGTTTCTGGCGCGGTGTCAGGCTACAAGGCCCTGTAAACCCTGAAAAGACAAAGCCACAAGCCACTAAAGTTGTCGTGGCGGGGCTGGTCAACTCGCCGAAACCGCCGCCGTAAACCCTCACGAAACAGCTTTGCATCAACTTTCTCTTCTTGTTCTTCTCCTTATTCTTTTTTTTTTTAATTTCTAATTTACTTGTCTGGTTATGGAATAGTAGTTGATCGTAAATCTTGGTGCATTTTCTCATCCAGGCATCAGACAGACAGACAATCTTGGCCGTGTCAAAGGACCAAAACACATCCTCGAGACAAACCTCTCCATCAGTTTCCCCTCCTCCAGCCACCCAGCAACAAACGTGCTGCATCAATTGGCCCAACCAGCTATTCCCATTCACCTACAGATAACCTGTACTACGTTTCCTTTTTTGACACCAGCATTTTTTCAAGCTCAGACACAGCTCCCTACATACTACGTTTCCTCTCCTTGCGCTGCCCCTCCACCGCCTCCCATCCATCCCACTTTCTGCCTACTCTGGTCAGCTTTTTTTTTTCGCCGCCCCTCCTCAACCAACCATCCCAGCATTAACCCTCCTACTCCTCCTCCTCCTCTCTTCCTCCTCCTCCCCCTCCTCCTCCACCGACCGTCTCACCAGCCCAGTTTGCTAGTAAGACCCTGTTCTAGCTCCTCAATCATCTCCCTTTTTTATCCAGTTTTCCATCTTCCTCTTCCCTCATCTCTCTTCTTCCCTTCCTTCTTCATCATGCCTCAGCCCCTAGCAAAGCGTCAACGCTCCGTCTCCATCATGGCTACTACTGCTCAGGACCATCTCGACGTCGGCGGCGGCCGCCTCGCCTGGCTCTCTTCCCTCGACACCGCCTACAGCCCTCAGCAAAACTATCGCCGCTCCTCCATCATCTGCACCATTGGCCCCAAGACCAACTCGGTCGAGGCCATCAACCGTCTCCGCGATGCCGGCCTCAACGTTGTTCGCATGAACTTCTCCCACGGCTCCTACGAGTACCACCAGTCCGTCATTGACAATGCCCGTCAGGCCGTCGCCACTCACCCCGGCCGTCCCTGCGCCATCGCTCTCGACACCAAGGGCCCCGAAATCCGAACAGGTAACACCAAGGACGATGCCGATCTGCCCATCACCGCTGGTGCCATCATCAACATCACCACCGATGACAAGTACAAGACCGCTTGTGACACTGAGAACATGTACGCTTCACTCCAACCCCTCACATTCGCTCCCGGGGCTTCCCCTTGACCTCCCCAGCTTCTCCTCAGCTTCCCCTCCAACACCCATTGACATCGCTAACCCACTTCGCCAGGTACGTCGACTACAAGAACATTACCAAGGTCATTCAGCCCGGCCGTATCATCTACGTCGACGACGGTGTCCTTGCTTTCGACGTCCTCTCCATCAAGGACGACCAGACCATCGAGGCCCGCGCCCGCAACAACGGCTTCATCTCCTCCCGCAAGGGTGTCAACCTGCCCAACACTGATGTCGATCTACCCGCCCTGTCCGACAAGGACAAGGCCGATCTCAAGTTTGGTGTCAAGAACAACGTCGACATGGTCTTCGCCTCCTTCATCCGCTCCGGTCAGGACATCAAGGACATTCGTGCCGTCCTCGGTGCTGAGGGCCAGGGCATCCAGATCATTGCCAAGATTGAGAACCGCCAAGGTCTCAACAACTTCCCCGAGATTCTCGCCGAGACTGACGGTGTCATGGTCGCCCGTGGTGACCTCGGTATCGAGATCCCCGCCGCCGAGGTCTTTGCTGCCCAGAAGAAGATGATTGCCATGTGCAACCTTGCTGGCAAGCCCGTCATCTGCGCCACCCAGATGCTCGAGTCCATGATCAAGAACCCCCGCCCTACCCGCGCTGAGATTAGCGACGTTGGCAACGCCATCACCGACGGCGCCGACTGCGTCATGCTGTCTGGTGAGACTGCCAAGGGTAGCTACCCCGCCGAGGCCGTCCGCGAGATGCACGAGGCCTGTCTCAAGGCTGAGAACACCATTCCCTACGTCTCCCACTTTGAGGAGATGTGCAGCCTAGTCAAGCGCCCCGTCCGCACCGTCGAGTCCTGCGCTATGGCTGCTGTCCGCGCCTCCCTCGATCTTGGCGCCGGTGGCATCATTGTCCTCTCCACCTCTGGCGAGTCTGCCCGTCTGCTCTCCAAGTACCGCCCCGTCTGCCCCATCTTCATGATCACCCGGAATGCCACCACCTCGCGCTTCGCCCACCTTTACCGTGGCGTCTACCCCTTCCTCTTCCCCGAAGCCAAGCCCGACTTTAGCAAGGTCAACTGGCAGGAGGATGTCGATAGGCGCATCAAGTGGGCCGTCAGCCAGGCTCTCCAGCTCGGTACCCTGACTACTGGCGATACTGTCGTCGTCGTCCAGGGCTGGAAGGGTGGCATGGGCAACACCAACACTCTGCGCATCGTCCGCGCCGAGCCGGAGCACCTTGGCATCGGTGAGATGTAAGGGGGCCAAAATTTGCAATGATGATGGAGGAAATAGGCACACAAATAAAATGGAGTTTTTTGTTTCTTTTGTAACGTAATGAAGGACATGGCTTGAAGCATGACGGCAAGGATAGAGAGACTTTGCATAGGATAGGATGTCGACAAATACCTCACGAACGGTTAGGGTGGCTCAGGTAGTTGCCAAACGCACCACGCAGTATTTGTATGAGATAGCATATCAATGAATCACTAGATTGATACCAACTACATTGCATGGGCAATTAGTATTAGTAAACTTTTCCCATGAAGGGTCTGCTAGAAGGGGCAACCTGGGATCAATTTTGCATCCATGATATTGTATCTAAGAATCGCTCTATCATATTGTCGCCATACAAAAAGCAGCTGATGTACCAAGTGCCCGACTTGTTTGTTGTCTGGAAACTCCCAAACCACCAAGAATGCATGGCTGTTT
The DNA here is from genome assembly GCA_002968875.1 of Cordyceps cicadae. NCBI lineage: Eukaryota > Fungi > Ascomycota > Sordariomycetes > Hypocreales > Cordycipitaceae > Cordyceps > Cordyceps cicadae. The sequence continues at coordinate 186,930 of MWMN01000010.1, read as the reverse complement.
TCTATCATGCCGAGACCCTACCAACCTCTAAAGGTTTTCAATGGCAAACCTCTTGCGCAAAAACTCTCCGTACCGCATAAACAGCCACGGTACGGGAATCAATGCTACTGCAATGAACGCCAGCAGGCTGTTGCCCCAACCCAACCCGAGTTTGGCATACATGGGGCCACCGGCGAGCGGGAGCACGGCACCGAGGAGTGAGCGCACAACCGAGTTGGCGGCGAGTGCGGAGGCGGCATAGATGGTGAACGTGTCGACGAGGTACAGCTGCAGGGCCTGCATAGTGTAGTGTGAGAGTTTGTGATGATTACCCTCACCCCCGGCCAGACCGGGTGAGGGGGAGGTGGATGGGGGAGAGGAGGCGGGTTGCTTACCATGAAGATGATCAGGTTCCCGACGCCCATGATGGCGGTTCCGATGATGGGCACGATCCAGTGCACCTTGTACTGCGCGGTCCAGCCGTATATGAACAGGCCGACCGGCAGCAGCACCGCGCCGATGCGCAGCGGCGGCAGGCGATATTCGGGCTTCAATGCGCTGACGCTTGGCCGGCGCGCCAGCTCCTCGTCTGCCTCCGCCGCCTCGCCGGCCTCCCTTGCCTTCTTCCTCATGTACCTGTCGCTCGCGGAGGAAAAGTACGCGACGCCAGCCATGGACCCGACGCCGAGGCCGAGGAACGCGAGCCCGGCGTGGACCCCGTCGAACCCGTACCGTCCCTGGAACAGCGGCGTGATGCTCGTGAACATGACGTACAGGTACCCGTAGGCGACGCCGACGAAGACGTTGCAGATGGCGCAGATGGGCGAGAAGGCGAGCAGCTTGAAGGGGCGGAGGATGGCGCGGGCGAAGAGCTGCGCGGGGGCGAGCCCGGTGTCAAGCGCGGAGCGGAGGGTGGCGGCGGCGGTGGGGGGGTCGCGGGTCTGCTGCTGCTGCTGCTGCTGCTGCTGCTGCTGCTGCTGCTGCTGCTGCTGCTGCTGCTGCTGCGCGGCGGCGGCGCGCCGGAGGCGGTCGGTCTTGCGCTGGAGGAGGACGGGGGCGTAGGTCTCGCGGGCGAGGAGGAGGAAGAGGGCGGCGAGGACGGCGGCGAGGGCGGCGAGGATCCAAAAGACCCAGCGCCAGGAGAGCTTGTCGGCGACGACGCCGCCGATGACGGGGCCGATGATGGGGCCGAGGAGCGGGCCGACGGAGAAGCCGGCCATGGCGGCGCCGCGGTTGCGCTGGGTGATCATGTCGGAGATGCTGCCGCCGCCGTTGGTGACGGGGCAGGAACCGAAGACGCCGGAGAGGAAGCGGAAGACGATGAGGGCGTTGAGGGAGGGCGCGAGGGCGCAGCCGATGAGGAAGGCTGCGGAAGGGGGGGCGGAGGGGAAGGGGGACATTGTCAGTGGTATGGCAGAGGAGAAAGGAGAGAAGAAGGGGGGGGGACGGACCGATGAAGCCAATGTTGGCGACGTGGTAGATGCGGGTGCGGCCGTAGAGCTCGGACAACGGGGCGAAGAGCATCGGCCCGGCGGCGAAGCCGAGGATGTAGACGGAGACGCAAAAGGCGGCGAGTTCCTGGCTGGAGGATTGGAACTCGCGCATGAGGTTGGGCACGCCGGGAGCGAACATGGCTGCGTCGTCGGTTAGCAACAAGCAACGCTGGAGGGCGCAGAGGGCAGACTTGCAAGACGCCAACGGCGTGACAAAGGTCAGCGCGCTGATGAGGACGCAGTTGAAGACCTTGACCCAGTTTGGCCAGTTGTACGGATTGTGCGGGTCGTCGTCGTCGTCCCAGAAGACGATGCCCTCGTCGCTGACGCCGGGTGGTCGCGGCCCGTCGATGGCGCTGTAGTCGACTTGCTGCGCCGTAGCCTCAGCCTTGGCGGTGTACTTTCTAGTGGGATCATCCTCCAGCGGCCCGGGTAAGCCTGTGCCTTTTGCCTTGTTCATCTCGGTGGCCGAGTCGTCGCCGCTCGTGGCCTCGACACTGGTAGGCTTGTCGAGAGCCAGAGTCGCGTTGTCATTGGCAGCCATCGACACGGGCGGGGGAGAAGACGATGTTGCTCAGACCCTTTTGCTCCTTTATGCTTGTTTTATCTCTTTTCCTGTCCCGAAATTCATGTCAGACAAAATGGTACTTGAGAAAGTCTTGGGAGAAACGTATTTTCGCCCGTGCCTGGAGGAGGTGAGGAGGCTGTTTTGTGCATCCTCGCGCAACGCAACAAAGTCGCAAGCCAGGGAGAAGCCTTACCCGAGTAACAATTGTGCTTTCTCCAAGGATTGAAGGACTTGAAACCCTTGACACAATCTGGCCAGCCAGCTGAAATATTCTCAAGGGCTCCAGGTTGAGTGCGGGGAGCCGGCTATATGGTGGAGAGGTTCGTCAGATCGTTTGCATAGGCGTTTGTCGGACTGATGTGCGAGAAGCTAGCATCAGCGATCAAACGGTGGTTTCAAACACACAAGAGCCGCGAGAGAGGGACAACAGAGAAGGGACGGATGTGCTACAAGGCTGGATCATAGTCCTTTATTATTATTGCTGAGAAGTAAGAGCAACATGAGCATGGGCCGGCGGGCAACGAGTGCAGGCCGGTAACATGCATACATGGCCGGGATGCACAAAAGAAAGCGTGCTAATTTGGGCAAATACCCATGTCATTCGTCCACGGTCTAGCATCCGCAGGCCCCAAGACAAAAACCAAGAAACTTGGGGAGATCATCACCATCTTAGCGGGCGTGGGAGGCATGGGAGGCATGGGAGGCATGGGAGGCATGGGAGGCTCCGCGGGAGTTCAGGATCTTGTCCGCGGGGCCGGTCAGGACATGGGCCACGAGACATGCCCATACCGCCCTTGCCCTTGTAACCAGTTATTTGAGTATATCGTGTCGGCCGAGTCCGCACGAATGCGAAAAGGGGGCAAATTGATGCATTAGCTGCTTGAACTAAAAACGTGGCTTTGCTTTCGTCCGTTAGAACCAACCTTTCCCCGCGGCCGAGAGTAGGTGGAGCGCCCCGTCCACCCACTCAGCATGCACCGGAACTTGTGCAAGTCCGAGATGTTATGCACAAATACGCGTACTTGCAACTTGTTGATGCATACATCTGCATCCTTGGTGATATAGATGGATATCTCACAGCCGTCTCGCGGCCGGCCGGGTCGCACTTGTAGTTGCCGCCGGCAGCGGACAAGACCTGAGACATGATGCGCCCGCGCAGTTATTTTATTACCAATACTCCGTACAATGAATACAATGAATTGCTGGTCGTTGGGCAAAACGGGTGCACCTTGTGCGGCTAAACGTGGCAGAATATCCTGCGATCCTAGTCCATTGCCTGTCATCAGTAGATATACTCTAGAATTACATAACTCGAGCTCGACAGCCTGGGGCCATGGCTTGTTACATTTTCTTTGTCGCAATACGAATTATAAAACCATGTCGTCACAAAGTTGCACGCCCGTCATCCAGAGATCACCTCGCATTCATTATCTAACCTTAGGAATCCATCTCCCACCTCGCTTTCTGGCCACTTCGCCCGAGACATTATCACATCCATCAAATTCGGCGATTAACATTAAAGGTAATGTCGACAACGAAAACTTGCCAAGTCATCACTCATCACTCGTCAATCGACAATACTCCACCTCCACCTCCACCTCCTTCTTGATCCTTGCAGCGACGCCCTACCAAACACGTTACCCGCCAGCCGCAGGGGACACGCCTGGTCGTCCTTGCTTCGCTTCTTGCTTCGCTTCAGAGAGGCCATCACCGTGGCCGGAAACTCGGCGTATGTCAGGCACTCGCTGATGGGCACACGCAAAACCCCATCAGCGCCGATCTCAACCATCGCGCTGACAGGCACGGTCTTGACAAGCTACTGAACGGCTTCCAAGAAAAGAATGCAGCCCTTTGGTTTGGCACAGAAATAGTCCGCGTCGACCGGCATGTTTCTCATGTCCCGTAGCTGGAAGACGGAATGAATTCGCGGCACCGGGTCGGATCGGTGAGCTGGCTCGCAAAGCCCCTCCCCGGTTACGTTGACCATGGCAGGGCGCATCAACTCCTAGCGCGTCCTCCCGACGGCGGCCATGTAGCAGGAGTGATGCGCGTTGCCACCGGTGCGGATGACGCGGTTGAAGACGCTGTGCGCCATCAGCTTCTCTGCGAGGCCTGCCTAGGATACACCACACAGGAGGGAACCGTGGCCGCAGAGATCGGTTACTCGATCGCGCGCCGTCCTCGAGTCAACATTATCTTGTCTTGATGATCCGTCAGAGCCATTGCGTACTTGTCCGATATCATTCGGTTGAGCAAAAAGTGAGACAGCACGCAAACCACAGCGTGACTACCAGATTCCTCGATTGCGGGCGGGCTCACTGGTTTACTACCGGGTAGCCTACGCCAGTACAATGGAATACAAGCTCTCTAAATCGCACTCTTGTCAACTCCCAGGAGCAGTAGTTAATATTTATATGAAGTTTGTAAAACTTTCTCTGCATCTGGTGTCTGTTTGTGTGGCTAGCTGTGGCAGTATTTGCATCTCTTAACTGCTGCCCGCCAACACCAAACAGCCACCAGCCGAGCTATGTTCGGGACAACCTCTTCACCATCCAACTTGTCGGCCATGCGATCACAGCGGGCTGAGAGGGGACCGGAATTCGTGTACCGCGGCAACACCGGCCAGGGGTTTGATACCAAGATCCTGTCCGTTCCATTCGTTCGCCGCATAATGAGCAAAGCTCATCGATCTTTTCGGGGACGTGGAATCTTTCGCCGAGTTTGCTACCAGCAGCACCCCTGGGAAGATCTGGATGTTCGAAAGGGATGAGGCCCTGAGGAACAAAGTGTCCCGAAAGGTCGTACTGGGCAGGGTTGCGGCCTTGACGGCTGGCACGGCCATTGTCGTAGTGGATAGAGACACGAGGATGATGGAAAGCTGCATCTTGATAGGTAAAGTATGGAAGCATTGCAAATTCAAAGCCAGGAAAGGACCTTTAATCTGATTGAATTGGGTGTGTATCGAATGGAGCTGAAGCAGAGAAGTTTGGTGGCTTGCTGTAGTCTTTGACTTTCAGTGTGCTTAACAGCTCAACTCAAGTCTTCTCTCACCAGGTTTTTAGTTTCCATGCACCGGAAATTTGAGCAGGCTCTACGAGCACGATCAGAGTAGTCAGATAGCATGGCAGTCAATGGCCATGACAGCTTCAATGGTCATGGTAGCATTAAGGCCATAATAATTGTTGTTACCCTACAGCCAGCCTCGGTAGTGAGACAATGTTCACGTAGGTACAACTCAGCTGGATCGGAAATTCCGTATCATAAATAGTACTATATATATCTCGTCCTTAGAATTCCACCTAGTATTCACGTTTTCTTCTTCTCATTTTTGACAACATACTACATTCTTGTTTATAAAAGGCGAATTGTTCTGGTATTATTGCGAGGAACATGCTTTAGAAGAGTGGATACCTGCCTTTAACTGTACTTGTACTTGCAAGATCTGGACAATTTATGGTGCATGAAATTTATGCACGATAGCCCCAAGACTCGGCTGCTTTTATGTTTCTATACTAGCCTACTCCCCCCCGCCTTACCAGCTTTTGCCACAAACGCTTCACCAACGTCCACCAACGTCCACCAACGGCCTCATAAAGTCCATCAGTAAGACTACACCTTCTTGCTCTACTTCAGAAACGATAAACAGAGAGTCGAGAGATGCAGCATTCTCACTTCTAGACGGAGAGCCCGGTTGGCAATGCTCGACTGCCCACATCTCTGCTCCAGAGCTGTAGCTTCGACCCGCCTACGTCATGTCCCTGATCCCATACCACCCTCACGAGGGCCATGAAATTGTCCTGTATGCTACTGCCAACTAGGCTTGGTCCCATATCATCCATGTCCTGCTCAGGATTTTCCAGCTAACCACCGTACGCTCTGCCCGTAGCCGCCACCGAAACGCCCTCGTCGTGCGAGACCCAGACTCCCAGCGCCTCGAGATTCGCGGCCATGCATGTCCGACTTGCCATCAGCCTCTACCGCAGTCTTCAGCAGGCAGTCATGCATATGACCGGCTATACGAGGGGACCGACGACTCCTTCGTCGACCCAGAATACTTTCGCATGCTGCGCCGTGGTAACTACAACTTTCTCCACGCCGCCGGACGAGCCTCCCAGAGCCCAGTGCGGTCACTGCCACGACCCAACTATGATGCCAACCCTCGCGGATTCCGACAACCCGAGGTGCGCGATGAAGATGAAGACTTGGAACCACAAGACCCGCGACAGAGGAGGGGTAGCAGGATCCGCCGCGAGGCCTTTAGTCCGAACTACTTCAAGGACTTCTTCAGAGAAGAACGCGTTCTGGGGAAAGGTGGCAAGGGCGTTGTCTTGCTTGTCCGGCACGAAATTGCCGGATGCACTCTTGGGCACTTCGCGTGTAAGCGAGTGCCCGTCGGCGATGACCACGCCTGGCTGGAAAAGACACTGATCGAGGTCGAGTTACTCGCTGCGCTTTCCCATCCAAACCTTGTCTCATATCGTCACGCGTGGCTGGAAGATGTAGACCTGGGCCAGTTTGCTCCATCTGTTGCGTGTGCATTTATTTTGCAGCAATACTGCAATGCTGGCGATCTGCAGTGCCATGTTGTGGGTGAAGCGCCGGCGCCGGCAACCAAGGAAGAGCTCAAAGCTCGGATGCGACGCCGATCCAAGGGTCAGCCCGAGCCGCCAGGGAATCTGACCGGGAACAAGTCCCAACTCGCACTGGAGGAAATTTATTCCCTATTCAAGGACGTGACGTCGGGGGTGGCATATCTTCATGCTTCCAACTACATTCATCGCGACCTCAAGCCCAGCAATTGCCTCCTACACCGAGAAAACTCGGGCCTTAAATGCTTAATCAGCGACTTTGGCGAGGTACAAGCGGAGAATGCAGCCCGGAAATCAACCGGTTCTACGGGGACTATATCCTATTGCGCGCCGGAAGTTCTCAAGCTGGATCTGGCAACTGGCCAGTATGGCAACTTTACTACCAAGTCGGACATGTTCTCACTAGGCATGATTCTATACTTTATGTGTTTCGGCAAGCTGCCCTATCGAAATGCCAACGCCATCCAAGAGGAACTCGAGGACGTAGAGCTGCTGCGGGCTGAAATTACGGATTGGCAGGGCTTTAAAGAGGAGCGACGCGAGCGGCCCGACCTGCCTGCTAAGCTGTATATGCTACTTAAGAAGCTGCTGGCTCTTGACCCCGCGGAAAGACCGAGCGCAAATGAGGTGTTACACGCGATGAAGAGTGAAACCAATTTTGACGCCCTGGGGCGTCCTGATCGGGCAAACACAGTGCTAGGAGGCGTTCGGTCAAACCGAGTGCAGAGTCTTGATTCTCCAGCTGGACCAGGGACACCGGTGCCAGGTACGTGCGTGGCAGGCTGATCCGGCAAGCCTCGTCTATTAACCTTGAACATGTAGATGGGACGCCCAGCGCAAACCGAGGCTCTCGTCTTAGGGAAGGCAGAGTACCCTGGACCACATCAGATGATCCCGCGAATGATCAAGTCATAGAACAATCCCTCGCTGTATCTCATCGAGAAATCAATGGCTACGCAGACGGATCTACAACGCCAACGGCGACTAATACCTTGGCTACTACCTCACGGGGCGTGTCTGGCGATAATCGCCGCCACCACCGACGTACGCCCACGACGCCGCTCCTGCTGGCTCCGCCGCACAGTGTCTGGGCGGACATTGAGCATCGCGTCTCTCTCGCCCTCTACTATGTGTGCTGGGCCATTGGTATCGAGATGCAGTCACTCTTGTACGGCTACCAGCTGCTCGTCTTCGCCGTCAAGGCGGCGACGCTCCTGCGACCATGCTGGCCATACGTGGCGAGCTTGCAGGTGAGCACGCCGCTGCTAGTCGTTGCCGCGCTCGAGCTTCTCTTTGCCTCATCACCAGTGCCTCATGGCAACCGATTACACGGCGCCCATTATCACATTGGCGGGTTATTTCAGGCCCGTGGCACCGGCACCATGCTCCTCGCGTTTCACTTTGCAACCCTGTGGCTGGCGGGCCGCTGGGACGCCCTCTGCGTCCACGGCCCGCCTCAAGAATGGGCAGAGTGGTAGAATGTTCTACGACAGGCCTGTTTCCGTGTTGGAGAAGGGTGTCGCTTGTACTGTGCGCTTTTCAGTTTGCAACACCTTGCCTTGTGTGGCGAGATCGGCTGGCAGGGTAACACACCCAGGTCATGCGTCTGCTTCTCCTACGGAGCGTCAAGACTTGACTAATGAGGATATGAGAATTTACAGAGAGACGAGTCGGAGTAATATTAGCATGGCATTTTCAACGAGGCAATTTATATCAAGGGGCTTTGTACAGGTATCAATTTTTCCAAGTAATAATAATGTTTTACATCCTGGCCCTTGCTACCGTCGTGTCTCTGCGTTCTCGCCAGGCCCGTCTCCTCTGCCTTTGTTGAGGACTTGACGCCTCGGGCTGGGCGTTGAGGGTATCGCTCGTCCTCACCGGCTCCGGGTCTCCGCGCGCCCGGCGCTGCGCCTCCAGCCGCGTGTCCGGCGTGCCAAAGTCGGGCTCGCCACCGCCAACGCTCCCCAGTATGTCACCGACGTAGTTGTCCGCGGCCACGCCCGCCGCAAACCTCGCCTCCCAACCCGCCACGATGCCCTGCACCACCGCCACCCCCGCGGCGTACAGGTTGCGCGTCGCCGCCTCGCGCGCCGGCTGCAGCCCCAGGAGCTCGGTGACGGGCGTGCCCGCCGGCGGGCGGTCAAAGTTGGCCCCGACGCGCAGCAGCAGGACCCGCGAGAAGTCGACCAGCCCGGCGGGTTCCCCGCGGGCGAGCGCGGCGAGCACGGCGTTGTCCTCCTGCGCGCTCATGCAGTACGCGGCGCTGCCGTTGGTCCACGCCGCGGCGGTCCGGTCAAAGGCGCGCGCGAGCGCGTCGCCGACGAAGTAGACGGTCGCTGGTCGTGACGTCGCAGCGCAGCATT
>MWMN01000010.1:161913-177785 GCA_002968875.1 Cordyceps cicadae | reverse complement strand
GTGCCGAGGGCGACGTAGCCGGCGGGCCAGTCGGCGGGCGCATCGCGCGTCGACCGTACTGCAGGCCGACCTGGACGGCGTAGCGCGCGAGGGCGACGCTGCCGAGGGTGGCGCGGCCCGGGTGGGCGCCGGCGATGCCGCCGAGGAGCACGTAGGTGGTGCGCAGGTCGAGGGCGGGGGAGAGGAGCAGCGCGGTGGCGGAGGAGGCGGCGTTGATCTCGCCGGCGCCGACGGTGGCGTGACAGACGGAGGCGGTGGTTGTGCAGTGAACGGTGGGGAAGAGCGGGGAGAGTCCGGGAGGGGAGATTTGCACGGCGGAGAGGTTGCCGAGGCCGGAGCGGTGAAAGTTGTGGTGCCAGGCGTCTGCTTCAGGTCCGAACTGAAGGGCGGACGAGGATTAGCTTACGGGATGGGTATGGGAGGGAGAAAAGAGGCGCGTAGGAAGCTGCTTACCATGGAGATGATCATGACCTTAGGCTTGAGGACATCTTCTGCGATGGCCACGCTCAAGGCAATGGCCATGACAATAAGTTGAGTGAGGAACGGCATGGTGGGAGGTGTCTTTGATACTCGTTTGTGTCTATTGAACTGGGCCAAGCTTTTACGAGCCAGGCTCTGGTCTGCATTTTATACCATTTATCTTCCTCTTATTATTGAGAAATATTGATTCATCGTCGCTCTCGCTTGCCTCGCACACGGCCGTTAAATCATGCCGAGGGCGCTTCAGTCCCCTCCTCCCTCGCCAACTCTCAGCGTGGCGAAGATTCTCTAACGAGCCAATCCAGCGAACGAGCCGTAGCTTCTTAGAGGAAATTTATCTTGACTAAGGAGGAACTAAAGAGGGGATTCCTCGGGAAAGGGCTGTCATTGTCGTGCAGAGCTACACGGGACGAGCTCGACGCGACGGACGGAGATGATCGAACTCGCCGACGGCCAAGGCCTGTGTCACTCCGGATTTTTCTTCGCGGCTAGTTATTATTGAACTGTGCATTGTGGTAGACTGATGCAGACTTCTAGCAACATTGGCTAAAAGAGAACCAGACTCGCGGGTCACGGTGATACGAGATGAAAGGGGGACAACTGTTGTGAGACTCTTGTTACCCTAGAGAGAGAAACTGGTGTGCTACCTTTCGGTGTTCAGTTCGTCGCTTCGAACACGTCAATGCGTTTAAGACTGAAACATTTAGCTGTCATCTATTGCGACGGCATTTGCATTGTGACGCGGTTGTTTAGAACATCCCTTGCAGCTTACCCGGAACAACGACAGTTGCCGACCACTCTGTATGCGAGGGCTGGACCCGAGAAAGGATTGACTCCCGTGGTGAATCTTGTCATGGTAGCATGAAAAGAAACCTTCCACATCTGCCTCACTTCGGGCGGGACCAGCCAACACGGACTCGCCGCAAATGATCATTCGTCGTGCAGGACTCCATCCGGGTACGGCATACATTGCGGGAGCGGGATCTCGACCAATCCTTTTTTGCGTCAAGCTTGGCGTACTCGGACGGGAACTTTTGTCGGAGGAGGCCCCGAACAGAGCCTCCACTATCATCGAGAATTATGCTCTTTTACATCCTGTGGACCTTTGATGCGGTGTCCGAGTCGCAGAGCTCTCACCTGCACTTTGTTTCTAAACAACGTTATTGACGGGCAGTCGAGCTGCAGCTTGTACTGGCGGCTGACTTGATGTCAAGAGCGTCAACTCAGACGTATGCAGAAGGTTTACATGGAACAAGCGCTCTTGCGCTCGGAAGTGTGAACCAATAATGCGATTGGGGGGGGGCTTTCTGAGTGCACAACATGCCACGTTTCACAGTGCCGAAACATAGAAAAGGCTCGCATTAATATGCAGGGTCAACTGTAAGGCCAGAATTTGCACTAACAAGTGAATAGCGTGGGCAAGTTGGCCGATTATCTATAGATGGGGGGCAGGTAACGTTAAGGCTGACGAGTCTGGATTGCGTATCGCAGTATTTGGGGAAGGGATAACTTACAAGGGACATGATTCATGCGAGATGCGATGATCTTGTCACAAGCTGATTTATGGAGGCGACACGTTACCCGACAAGGCGAGATGGCGACTCTAGACTAGTGTAGAGACAGGTGAGTTTGTCTCTGCAGGGCTGTTTGGGCATTGTCATGATTGGTATGATTGACCGCATCGTGTTGGTGTTGTTCGTGTGTTGCATGGGTAATGTACGTGATGCATGCAGGCGACGTCAAGGATTGGTCGTGTGATGTGGAAAAAGAGGACACAGCCAACGGGGCATCGAATCAAATCCACCAGGGTCACTTCGGAAGTGGAGTTGCAAGATTCTAAGACCAGGTTTCGATAACAAGGACTATCGGTTGGTGATGGCTGTTATGGACTCGTGGGAATGTCGAAAGCCGTTGAGCGAGCGGGGTGGTTATGCGGAAGGGGGGGAGGCGTTGTTGAGGGTTGAGGGAGGGAGAGCCATGACTATTGACAAGTGGGAGCTCTTTGGCGTGGTGAATTGATGACTGAAACGAATGATGATGATGAAGCTGATGGATAGAAGCGGCGGCAATAGCCTGATGCAATAAATACAAGGCGCACAAAAGTGAGGAATCAGTTGGTGGGAGAGACGGGGAGGACCCGGACCCACCAGGCCACGTACTTTGTACTTTGGAGAGGACCGTGAAATAGGCGTCATTTTTGGAGGCTTGGCACTAGAGACTGTTGGCATGATTTTGCTGCTTCATCAACTGGTAGGAATGAACTGCTTAATGAACCAATGTTATAGAAGGAAAGAGTAGGGATTCTCGTCAAGGAATAATGCCCGTTCGCTGGCACTTGCTAGCCCGCCCCTGGACCGGGCTCTGGCCTGAGAGACAGGATATGTCACAGAATGGAAACAAAATGAAAATAAAGCAAGACATGGCGAATGTTTAATTGCAAGCATAAATCATCTAAACTTCTAGAGTCACCCAGGCCCGGGACCCCCTACCAGTTGCCAAGCCGCGCCCCAGAGTCTAGAGGGATGGGAGGCTGGCGGCTGACCTTGAGTTGCTTCACATTTTGGTGGACAACAGGAAGGGTCACAATGTCGCAAATGTCCACCTTCTCGCGGCACTGGACGCCCGACGCATGGCTTCTTGCGTGGCGGATTAATAGTATAGTAGCTTATCAAGGTACGGATAGTTTGACTCTATATTCGTGTGATAGGAGCAGATCCTTTTGGCCGCCAACTCTCCTGCTTGGCGGTCCAAACCTCTAGAGTCAAGCCCCCACGTTCTCGTCAACGAGTGGCTGACATGCATCTTCTAGGCACTCTCCTAGCGGCTCATTTAGTGGACCTGGTGTTGCACAGTTCGCCAGTTTAGCGCTGTACCTTCTGCAACTTCCCAGCTCTTTCCAGGCCATTTTTGCTTGGTCTCCAGCGTCTGATCGCATCCTACAGGGGCCTCCCTGTACTGTAATTTTCCCCTATCTAAAAGTTCCCTGACAAAATAAGGCTTCTTGGTCTTTTCTTGGCCCATCCTTGTCCCACTCCAACTTTTGGGCTCGCCGGCCTCACCACCACCTTTTCTCCGTTCGCAGCCGGCTTCCTTTCTTCTCTCCTTCTCCCACCTTCCCCTTCCCTCTCCTTTCCGCCATCCCCCTCTCACGCCGGTATCCTGCATCTTCGGCCGCCAGATGCAGCACCGGAGGAGTCCATCTTGTCTTCGACATGGACGAAATCACGCCGGTCCCTGGCCCGGCCTCGACCCGTGAGCCTGTCGCTACTGATCCTGCTACGACGCCCACCAACAACCCCGATGATGCCGCCGTCGCCGCGCCCATGTCATTCGAGGACATTGCGCGAGTCATCTCCAGCTCCGGTCCCGCCCCGGAAGGCAGCCCCTTTGCCTTTTCTACCAACCAACTCCTCAAGCTGCTGGAGTACCGCAGCCTCGCCGGCCTCGACGTCTTTGGCGGACTGTATGGCCTGGCTGGTGGCCTGCGGGCCAACGTTCAGACAGGTCTCAGCGCCGATGAGACCAAATTGACTGGCAAGATTACATTTGAAGAGGCAGTCGCTGCCGGGCGGGAGAGGCGCGACCCCGTCATCCAACAAATGCTGCCGCCGCGATCGACGCCCACCGGCCTCACCCTGCGCCTCGGTGACGAGCCCGACACTCACTTCCTCGACCGACGCCGCTTCTACGGCGCCAATCGCCTACCCCGACGACCTCAAAAGTCCTTCTTCCGCCTCATGTGGATCGCCTTCAACGACAAGCTCCTCATACTGCTGACCATCTCCGCGTGCATCTCCCTCGCAATCGGCATTTACCAGTCCGTAGACGCCAAGACGAAGAACGCAAACATCGAGTGGGTGGATGGCGTTACTGTTGTCATCGCTATTCTTGTCATCATCTTTGCCAGCGCCGCCACCGATTGGCAGAAGAATCACAAGTTCGAAAAGCTCAACGAGCGCAAGTCCCGGCGCGATGTCGCCGTCAAGCGCTGCGGCCGCATCCAACAGGTCTCCGTCTACGATGTTATGGTCGGGGACATCTTGCATATTGAAGCTGGCGAGATTCTCGCGGTGGATGGCATCCTTATTCAGGCTGCCGGTCTGCACGTGGACGAATCCTCCGTCTCCGGAGAGGCCGGTCTCGTCCACAAGACCGTCCCCAACGACCACGACCCGGCGCATGCCACCCGTGCCGACCCTTTCCTATTCAGTGGCACGACAGTCTGTCGCGGTGTCGGCCAGTACTTGGTCACTGCTGTCGGTGAGAACTCGGCGTACGGACGGACCTTGATGTCAATGCGGGAAGACGTTGAAGAGACGCCCCTACAAGCCAAGCTCGGCCGACTCGGGAAGCAGCTGATCCTCTTTGGTGCCGCTGCCGGCTCTGTCTTCTTCCTTATTCTATTCATTCGCTTCATGATAAACTTGGATCAACTGAATGGCTTTGGCCCTTCCGAAAAGGCCGAGAGATTCTTCGGCATTTTGATCCTTGCCATCACTATCGTCATCATTACCGTCCCCGAAGGCCTCGCCCTCAATGTCACGATCGCTCTTGCTTTTGCTACCAAGCGCATGTTGAAAGACAATAACCTTGTTCGCCTCATTCGATCCTGTGAAATTATGGGCAACGCTACAACCGTTTGCTCTGACAAGACTGGCACCTTGACGCAGAACAAGATGACAGTTGTTACTGGTCGCATCGGCCTGGAGTGCAGCTTCGACGATACTGATCCCAAGGATGCCGTCGCCGGCCACACCGCCCCCGGTAGAATTGTCCGGGGCGACACGTCGAGCTACGCAACTTCTCATCTGTCAACACAAATTCGCGATCTGTTAAAGGACAGCATTGCTCTGAACTCAACCGCATTCGAAACCGATGATAGCACGAAGTCCGGCTACATCGGATCCAGCACAGAAACTGCCCTGCTCAAGTTCTCTCACGACCACCTTGGCATGGGCCCGCTACGCGAAGAGCGCGCCAATTCACCTGTACTCACCATGTTCCCTTTTGACTCGACTAGGAAGTGGATGGCTGTGCTGATCAAGTTGGCCAATGGACATTATCGATTGCTTATCAAGGGTGCCGCCGAGGTTGTCTTTGAGTACTGCGCTTATACCATCCCCGATCCCGAAGATCCGCACAATATGGACCGTCTCAGTGAGGAGAATCGCGTCAGCATACGGGAATCTATCCAGGAGTACGCAGGACAAATGCTGCGCCCTGTCGCGCTTGCTTTCCGTGACTTTGAAGCCTCCGAAGTTTTTGAGAATCCTGATGAGGACCCTGCGGCGGTCAACCTGGAATGGCTTGCTTCCGGCCTTGTGCATATTGGCGTGTTTGGCATCAGGGATCCGCTTCGACCAGAAGTTGTGGACTCTGTCAAGAAATGCCAGGATGCTGGTGTCTTTGTCCGCATGATTACTGGTGATAACTTTGCCACAGCCAAGGCGGTCGCGACCGAATGTGGCATTTACACTTCTGGTGGAATCGCCATGGACGGGCCAACTTTCCGACGATTATCCCCCGAGCAGCTCGACAGCGTCATCCCACGACTGCAGGTTCTCGCACGATCTAGCCCGGAGGATAAACTACTCTTGGTATCACGTTTGCGCGGCATGAATGAGACTGTTGCTGTGACCGGAGATGGCACCAACGACGCCCTTGCATTGAAGGCTGCTGACGTGGGCTTCGCTATGGGCATACAAGGCACAGAGGTGGCAAAAGAGGCCGCGTCCATTATTCTGCTTGACGACAATTTCGCCTCCATTGTCAAGGCTCTGAGCTGGGGCCGTACCGTCAACGACGCCGTAAAGAAGTTTTGTCAGTTTCAGTTCACCATCAACATCACAGCTGGTATTATCGCAGTCGTGTCGGAGCTGGTCGGAGACTCCATCTTTACAGTCGTCCAGCTTCTCTGGATCAACTTGATCATGGATATTTTTGCTTCTCTCGGGTTGGCAACGGACCACCCGTCGCCTGACTTTCTACAACGGAAGCCCGAACCGCGCAATGCCCCGATTGTCAGCATCACCATGTGGAAGATGATTCTCGGCCAGTCCATCTATCAACTCCTCGTCGTCTTTTTGGTACACTACATTGGATGGGACATTTTCAATCCCGGCACAAAGAACGAAGTTGACAAGCTACAAACATTGGTCTTCAACATTTACGTCTGGATGCAGTTCTTCAACCAGCACAACTGTCGACGAGTTGATAACAAGCTCGATATCTGGTATCAAGGCGTGTTGCGCAATCCATGGTTTATTGGTGTCCAGTGCCTTACTTTGGCCGGCCAGTTCATCATCATCTTCAAGGGTGGTGAAGCTTTTGACACACATCCCCTCTCCGGTGCCCAATGGGGCTGGAGTATGCTATTCGGTATCCTGACAATCCCACTTGGCGCGTTGATCCGCCAAGTTCCCGACCGATGGGTCCTGCGATTCTTCCTCGGCGTCAAGTCGGCCTTCCTCAGCGCCACTGGCCCCGTACGACGTTGTCTGCCGCGCCTGCGCAGAACGAAGAAACAGCAGAAGCATGACCAGGAGCAGGCTGTAAAACACCCCGAACACTTGAACGTGGTAGAGGAGATGGTCTCGCGTCGCGGCCGCCAGCTTCTTCAGCAACTCAAGGGCGAGGGCGAGGACCTCGAGATGACGGCCGAGCAGCGACACGCGCTGGAAGTTGCCGCCCAGCGTGCACGGGACGATGGAGCCGAGCAAGAGGAGAAGCCCGAACGAGAGGTTGATCTCCTGGGTCTCATTGAGGCCGCCAAGGTTGGCCGCGCCCTCGAGCGCGATGTACTCGAGATCCATCCCCGTACGCCAAAGGAGGACCCGATCCTGGGGACCTGGATCAATCACCGTGTGCCTCCAAGCCAGGACGAAAACATCCTGCGGTACATCAACGCCGGCCGGGACGAGGACGCCGCGCAGCACCGAAACCGACGAAACAGGGCCCCGGCGCGGCATCGCTGGGTCGAGCAGACGCGGCCTCAGGGGCTGACGCACACGCGATCCCAGGCGCGCAACGGCTTCACGTGGGAATCTTTTCTGCGCTCCAAGCGTCGATAGACGTCGACCTGCTTGTGCAGGGTCACGTTTGGCAACGCATTGTGCGATAATTACATACTTTTGCATCTGTTTATTTTCCGAGTTGCTTTTCAACCTTGTTGTATTGGGATGGGCGGACGGACTGTTGTCGCATCTACAGCTGGGAGTATTAAAAACGGTGGGCGGTAGGCTGGCGCTGCTCAGGAAGGCGGCTTCATTCTTTTTCTCGGTTTGCTATCGGTCTCTATTTAAACAAAGAACTTGCGTATCTTGTTTTTTTGCATATTGTTTTGGTCTTTTTCTACCATTATTACTGGCCGCACCACCTTGACGACGTATGACACAAACACTACACTGGCATATATAGATTTCATCCTTGGATACACCACATACACTGGCGAACCTTGTGTTCATTTATTAGAAACAAGTGACTCGAGGCTCAAAAGAAAACATGTGAAATGCGACGCTCAGAGGAATCATGTGCCAAACAGATTTGGACCGAGTACAGTCGCTTTTGTCATGCTTCTTACGGCAATATGATGAGCTCCGGCGAACCAAACTAAGGAGCTGCATCTTTTGTCCGTGAACAGCCTCCTCACTCCGGATACCATAGACCTTCCGGTAGCCCTTCTTGGTCAACTAATCTCATCTACTCTGATTCGCCTTCCATAGGTGTAAGTTGGTTTGGAGGAGGTTCATGACGGCCTTGACATCCTTGTCAACCGAACTGCCTAGAGCCTCTGTCGCCTTACTCAACTCGGTTTCTGTCAGCTCCATCGCGCCCTCGTGCATGCCCATGATGTCGTAGTAGAAGACGGCCGCGTTGACAATGACACTCATCCGTATTGAGTCCCCCGCATCGAAGCGCATCTGCGCAAGTTTCACCGCATCCTATTTTTTTTCCGCAATTTCCCACCCCTCTAGGTCAGCTTTCCCTCGTCAGTTTCGTTTTCTCATGCTCTGCAAAGCTCACGCTGTAAGCCGAGGCGGCCATCTCTATCCGCAGGGGGCGCTTCTCCTCGGACGTGCACTCCGCGCTGTACCGATTGAAGTCACCTTTCCTGTCACACAGTTTAGCCTTTGCGACGCTGCTTCGCATTTGTGAAGTCAGTGTCCAACATTCTAAGGCAGAAGAGAAACGTTTCGTCGGTGGTGGCGCTCGGGTAGATGTGCTTGTCCACGAGGTTAATCACCTCGTCGCAGAGCTCCTCGAGCTCTGCCTCGACAGCCCTGCGCGCTTCCTCGACCAGTTCGAGATGCTTGCCGTTGTTAGCCCGCTGGTCCGTCTCGACGGCGCATATGGCTCGCCAGGAGGTGCGTAGGTTATTCTGCAGCCTGCCGTACGCGATGCTGAATAGTTTCCGCTCCTCGTCGCTCGGCTCGAGTCCGCTCTCGATGATCGTCTTGATATATCTTTTGGTAGCTTCGTAGCGTCCAGCTTCTCCGTTGAGCAAGGCCAAGAATGCGTTTCTGAAGGCGGTTTAGCATTTCATCTGAACTGTTGGTCCACGTGGCAACCCACTGTTCACGATCCTGCAACGGTCGCCAAGGTTATTCATGTTAGTACGGGCCCTTCGAGAGTTGGCCTATTTACAAAACCGAGCTGCTCATTCTTCGGCGATTGCCGCTTTACATACGGTGTTATTCATGCTGTATAAATTGCTGTTAGGTAGCATATGGCCAAGATGCTCTCGGGAAAAAGGCAAGCAGAATAGCAACAAATCAAGGCTACATTCACCAGCCTGTCGAGGAAGGAATTACCGATTCTCCGTCATGCAATAAGTGTGGCTGATCGGACATCACCAGTTGAGCCTGATCGTGGCGCAGCCGTGAGGGGAAACGGCCTTTCGACTCACGAGTTGGGCTGCGAGGAACTCATGCATGCGGCAAACGACATTTATTATCCATGCAGCCTACCGAAATGCCAGTGAAGCTCAGCTGACCCCCCATTCCTCAGCTTCTATTCACTGTCAGACTCGCTCTTCGATGGCCTGATGTGCCACGACGCTCTATAGGCTCCCAAACGCCACCACAGCAGCAGCCACGATGCAAGCCCAAAAGGCCATCCTCCCCGACCCGATCACCGTCGCCGCGTTCCCGTACAGCTGCCTCTCGTATCCCAGCGTCGAATTCCACAGCGGCGTCCCGTTCTTGCTCGACAGCAGGACGTCGGACCGCAGTTCGTCGAGCTCCCCGAGGAAGCTGATCGTGATGGGCCCGCCGAGGTGCACGTCGTTGGGCCCGTCGTTGGGCGGCCGGTCGCCGCCTACAAACGTGCCGCTGATGCGCAGCGAGGCCGACCGGTTGTTGAACTGCCCACTGACGGAGGGGAAGCTGGTGACGTTGAGCGGGTTGTCAGCGCCGCGCCGCTGCGGCGGGTTGACGATGGACCCGCGAAACTCGTTGCTGGAGAGGCACTGGGAGCAGTTGAAGCGGAGGCTCTGCAGAACGGTTGAGTTGCGCTGGCCGCCAAAAGAGTATGATGTCCCGGAGCTGTGCGTGCCATCAAGATGCCAATATGGTGGCAATGCACCGGATGGTCGGTAATACCGGTTCATGCTGCAGATTGTCAGCATGTTCCTCCCACGTGAGTGTCACGGCAGTGATGATGTGGTGATTTCATGGCGAAGCTAAGCTCAAGTTAACTTACTCTACAGAGTCAATATTTCGAATTGAGTTAATCGGCCCATCCGCCGCATCATTCTCGGGGGTGATGTTGAGCCGCTTATCCCAGTATCGCAGCGAAAAGGTGAGTTCATTCTGGTCCTCGACGAATCGATTGGACTTGACAATGGCGAGAATAGAGTTCTCATAGGTTATCTCAACAGGCTGGGTGACTCTTGTGTCCTTGTCCGTGTCGTCTTCGAATTCCTTTGGCTCTATGCGAATCGTCGTTGAGCCATTGTAGTAGCTGGGCGGCGAGTAGAGGTTAGTATGGTCATGATCTGCGGGATACAAGTGCAACCTACGAGCCAGTCCAGCGATAGATGTAATACGGCAAGCCGGTGATATTACCACGGGAAGGAAAAATAGCACTGCCGCATACAATACCAACATCTTTGACGGCGCAGGGATACAAAATGGCTGGATTTCGAATTCAGCCTTCTCCTACCCGGAATCGAGCGTTCTTTATAAAACCACATGTCCTTTTGGCTGCAAGGATTATCGCACAGTTTACCCTGGCTGAAGCGCCTCACGGTGCGGGAGAGCAGTTTGCGACATGATAACTTGTCGTCTCTGGACAACATTTTCAGCTGCCAAGGCCCTAACTAACACCTGGTTCCGTCAAGGCACATGAAAGATGAACAACGTTTATTTGATCATCTATGGATGACAAAGAAGCCCAACAGTTTTTTTTCCCACAATTAAAAAGCGACCAAGAGTTTGGGTCCCGTCTTGCGTACCCGTTCCACGAGGATAAATGTCGTCCCGACCAAGCAGAGAACGCCAGCGAAGATCTTCATCCCAGTGTAGCCCCCGGAGCTGTCGATGAGTGCGCCGCTGACCGGGTTTGTCGTGAGGCCGCCGATGGACGCGACGAAAAATACGATTCCCGTACGGAAGCCAATCTCCGGCAGCGGCGAGATCTGCGCCACCACCGGCGTGACCAGCGAGATGTAAGCACCGGAGGAGAAGCCAAACAGCGCCGCGAACGCGATCAGTGCAGACTGAGTGCTGGACGCGATCCAGAGAGCCAGGATCCAGATGCCCGAAAGGTAGCAGCAGCCGATCAGGATGTTGAAGCGGCCGATCTTGTCACCCATGAAGCCCGCGAACAAGCGGCCAAATAAGGACGCGCCGTTGAGGATGGGCAACAGATACTGGACCAACCCGGGGTCTACGTTGCCGGTGCTGGCGGCCTGCACGGGAAGATAGTTGAGCGGCACAAAGACGCCGTAGGTGAGGAAGAGGAAGCCAGCCGCTACGAGCAGGTAGTCGAGCTCGCGGAAAGGTCCCGCGAGCTGCGCACCGGTCACCTTTTTGGGGACAGGCGGCTGGAAGCAGCGGACTGTGACGTTAGGGATGGCAAGAAGGGCAAGGTTGACAAAGGCGCTGGTGCGCATGGCCCAGCCGAAGCCGACGAGGCGGATTAGGTGCGTGACCATGATGGGCCAGACGACGCCCCCGACGGAAGCGCCGGTGGAGAGGATGCCAAAGGCGGCGCCGCGCTTCTTGTTGAAGTAACCGGCGACGCAACTGAGAGCTGATACAAGGTTAGGAGTATTGGTCGAGATGAAGAGGGAGTATGAGTAGACGTACGGGGCTGGAATACGGCAGAGACGCCGATGCCGGAGCAGACGCCCTGCGCGAGGAGGATCTGCCAGTATTTGGTACTGATGCTGGCCATCATGATGCCAAAGACATGCATCAATGTGCCGACCAGCAAAAGGCCTCTCGGTCCATACCGGTCAAAGATCATGCCGACGATGGGTCCCTATCACTGCCGTTAGTACACGAGGGGCCAGACTGGAGGCAAAAGAAATCAACATACCAGCCCGAGAATGAAGAAAATCTGAAGGGAGGGGATCCAGGACACGGTGCTCGCATTCTGGCCGCGGAGGAGCTCCTTCTGGTAGTACTGCTGGAAGACACCGATGCTATTGAGCCAGCCGAAGCTGCAGAACGCGGTGCACCAGCCGCCAAGGACGACCAGCCAGGCCGTGACGCCTCCATCTGGCGGTGCCGGTGGTGCTGAGGCTGGGACAGGGGCGGCTGCCTTTTCCGAGACTGACGAGTCCTGCTGTGAGCTCACGCGGGTGCTGTCATTGTTGCTGTCCATGGGGGAGGCAGACGCCACAGTCTCGGCAGCCTTTTCAGTGTGCGGCATGATGATAGGAAGGGGAATGGAGGATTCCCGCAACGAGAAGACGAGGGGATGGAGAATGCCAGCCAAGAGAAAACAAGGGGTCTGGAGAAGAAAAAGGGAAGACGGTCGCAAATGAAACTACAGGTAAAGAGGAAAGCTGGTAAGTACCATGTTATACGCCGCAACCCCCACGGAACATGTTTGTACCGTTACACTTGCCTGTGCCGAGTCCGCTTTATCTCATTGTCATCTTTTTTGTCGGTTATGGGAAGATGGCATCCATGACTACGGCGCAACTATAGGGAGACCCTCCACACAGACAAGGAACGGACTGTAAGACTGTGTCCCCCCACTGTTCGCTGGTTCTCTTTTCTCCGGTCTTGGTTTTTGGCATGTGCCGGCTCGGCGATACATCTCCATCTTGGCAATCAATCCATATGCTTGGCAAACTTGGTGAAAAGAAGAGGGAAAAAAACGGCAAGAATTCACGAGACAAGATGCCCGAAACAGAACCTGGCGGTGGTGGCGTCCGAGGGAGGCGTTCGGCTTTCCGCGTGGCTTGCGGCATTCGTCGCATCGGCCTCGCTTAAACAATGAACCTAGTCAATAGATTGTCCAGGGGAGGGGCCGTGGAGGGTCTGATGAAGATGGAGAAGGGGAGGGGCGAAAGAGGGTATCTACTCGAACAGGATAGTGTATCCGTATGGGATTGGGGGGACGCTGATCACAGCCCTGTCTTTGTGCTGTAGGTGTAGCTGATCAGGGTAAGCCAAGGCGAGGCGAAGGATTTAGGTTGGGGTGCCGGTTCATGCGTGTAAGAGGAAGGATCGAGACGACAAAGGGAAGAAAGAAAAAAAAAAAAAAAAAGTAAATAGCTCTCGCGCCTTACGGGGTTCGCGGGTTGGCTGTGTTGCGATTTCGGGGCTCGGCTCCCGCATCGGGATCGGAACGGGGCTTACTATATAAGCTGATTCAGAAAGGGCCGGCGCCGCAAGGGCCCTGTGCTCTCCTCACATGGCGGTCTCGGGCTGACAATTGATTGGAACAAAAAAAAAAAAAACAGAAAAGGAAGAATGGTGCGAAGGGGAGGTCGGTCAATGGGACATTGCCACATCCTGTTATCGCCACAAGACGTGTGACATTTAGAGTTGAACGAAGGGTGCATCCAAAATGGAGCAAACGTTTCATGAGATATTTAGAGAAAAATAGAGAAAAAAAAACAAACTGGAGCAATCCACTTGATTGATATGGCACGACCAGTGGAACTGTCGCCTCCACTGTTGTTTTATTTTCTTTATTATTCACCCCTCAACTACCGAGCTGATCAACTCCGTGCACCCCCCCCCCCCCCCCCCCCCCCCTTCTGTGATTGTCAGTAAGAGTAACAAGCTTCGACAGCTCTGCAAGCATTGTTTGCCCGGGACATCCCCTAGGCTGTACGAGCTGGTTTCAGTGAGACAAAGGTGCCATATGGGACGGCTGAGACGTGGAGTATATAGAGACAGAGTTATTTATCAAGTCACCATCGTCGCCCGGGTAGAGACAGTCAGTCCAACACTCTCAAATCACAACTCCTGTGCATACAAATTCTTCAAAATGGCCGGCGTAGTACGACAAGAGATTGACCAGGCTGCCCTGGAAGACTATATACGGGACAATGTGCCCGAGATTGCCACCCCGATTGACCTGAAGCAGGTAGGTCACCCTCACGCTCCAAGATAACCAACCCCCCCAACTTACATGATGCCGCCGCACAGTTCAAGCACGGCCAGTCCAACCCGACCTACCTCATCACCGCCGCCGACGACCACCGCTTCGTCCTGCGCAAGCGGCCCCCCGGCTCGCAAACCTCCGCGCACGCGCACCGCGTCGACCGCGAGTACCGGGTCCTCGCCGCCCTGCACGGCCACCGCTCCTCCTCCTCCGTGCCCGTCCCGCGACCGTACGCGCTCTGCACCGACCCCTCCGTGCTCGGCACCGCCTTTTACATCATGGAGTTCCTCGACGGCCGCGTCTTCGCCGACGTCGGCGTTCCCGGCGTCACCCCGGAGGAGCGCACCGCCATCTGGCGCGAGGCCGCGGCCGTGCTCGCCCGCCTGCACGCCGTGGACCCGCGCGCCGTCGGCCTGGAGGACTTTGGCCGGCCGGGCGGCTTCTACGGCCGCCAGATCCGCTCCCTGGACGCCATCTCCGCGGGCCAGTCGCGGGTGGTGGACGGTCGGACGGGGCGGCCGCTGGGCGCGCTGCCGTATTACGACGAGTGCGTGCGGTTCTTTCGCGACCCGGGCGTGCAGCCGCGGGAGCGGTCGTGTCTGGTGCACGGCGACTACCGGATCGACAACCTCGTCTTCCACAAGACGGAGCCGCGGGTGATTGGCGTCTTGGAGTAAGCAAACCACCAAAATGTTCCCCAGGGCCCTCCCTTCGTTCCCCCCCCCCTCGTTCATGATGCTAACACACGGCCGTAGCTGGGAGACGTCGACCATTGGACACCCGCTGTCGGACATTAGCAGCCTGGTCACCTTCTTCTACATGGCGCAGCACCCGGGCGCGTCGCCGTACGACTTGTCGAGCCTGCTGCCGGGCCACACGCCGGGGATGCCGCGGCCGGAGGAGGTGGTGGCGTGGTATGCGCGGTCCGAGGGCAGCGGGTACGACCCGACGGCCGAGATGGACTTTGGCATGGCGTTCGGGGTGTGGAAGACGGCGGTGCTGGCGCAGGGCATCGAGGCCCGGATGGTGACGGGCCAGGCGGGGAGTGAGCAGGTGGCGGCGTACGCGGCGATCAAGAACCCGATGGCGGAGCTGGCATGGCAGCTGACGCAGTATTATAGGAGCGGGTGGCAGCAGGGGGCGAGACTGTGAAGGGGGTGGCAGTTGGATAGATAATATGATGATTTAGCTGAATATGATTCTTACTTGGACTTCAGACCGTGAAGCCGTGATCAGGCGCTGGAAGACAGACAGTGACGGCGCAACAAGCAGGGAATAACGACAACAGCCAACTCTGTGTGTAACTGGCACATATAATGCTATATATATATATATTATATACACCCTGATGAAAGACCTACTACAACTTGCTTCGCTCACTCAAATACATCCTTGCCACATTCAGCATCTCCGCCGCCTCCCTCACCATGTCCTCGACAATCTCCCCCGCCGGCCGGATGTCCGTAATCGCCCCGGCCACCTCCCCCATCAGCACCGGCACCTCCACCGCCCTCCCTTCCCTCTTGTCCTCCTCCATCGGCACCACCCCCTCCGCAACACAGCCGCCGCACCTCCTCCTCCCGCCCCCGCCACCTCTTGACATACTCATTCGGCCGCATCCGCAGCGGCCTTCCCGTCAGCACCAGCGTGCGCTCCGTGCCGCCGTACGGACACTCCACGATCGCCCGCTTCGCCGCCTCCGAAGCCGCCGCCTCCTCCGACGCCACGAACCGGGTACACACCCACACGCCCGCCGCCCCCTGCGCCAGCGCGCCCGCCAAGCCCGCGCCGTCCGCCACCCCGCCTCCCGCCACCACCAGCGC
>MWMN01000010.1:130707-161421 GCA_002968875.1 Cordyceps cicadae | reverse complement strand
GACGAGCTCGGCGAGGCGGCCGCGGCTGGCGTCGCGGTTGGTCTTGCGCGCGGTGCCGCCGCGCTGCGGGATGGCGACGGCGACGCCAAAGGGCAGGGACGGGTGGCGGAGCCGCGTCTTCATGTCGGAGACGGCGTGCTGCAGCTGCTCGGGCGTGCACTGGTAGCCGCCGACGACGGGGAAGCCGCCGGCGTTGGCGACGGCGGCGGCGAGGCGGCCGCCGGAGACCTCGGCCATGCCGGCGAGCATGATGGGGTGCGGACAGCCGAGGATGGTTGTGAGTGGTGTGGTGATGGGGCCGGGTGGCGATGCCGGCGTCGGCCCGGGCTGTGGTTGGTGCCGCTGCATTGTTGACGAATTGTTACGGTGTTGACGAGTGGTCTGGTGTACTGGTCTTCTATAGAAGCAGCCCAAGTAATAAATATCCGACCGTGTCTTTGTGCGCTGTTGAATGTGTATGTAAGTCGTCAGTGTAAGCAGCAACACGCACCCCGGGGGGTGCAAGCAGTCATCGGCATTGCATTGGGCCCAGCGGGTTACATGCACGCGACACTAGTTTTCATAGTGGCAAGGTATATCAGGACGTCTGACCGAATCTGGACAGTGGCTCCTCGTAAACAAGGTCTGCTGGGGAGTACAAGAATACAAGAAAATAGGAATCCGTCGTCAGCGGCCTGGCTTCAGGCCGAGCCCTCCAACCCGGAGCTGTCGCCGCCGAGGCATCTCAGCTAGCCCGACAAGGCAGGTCAAAACGGCCATGTCGCACAATCAGTGACAACGGAAAGGATCGGCAGGAATTTCAGGCAATTTTTCGTTTTTTTTTTTTTTTTTTTTTTTTTTCGCTTTGGTCGGTCACAGGTTCCCTGCCGTCACAGTTGCCGCATCAGTCGCCAT
Organism: Cordyceps cicadae; assembly: GCA_002968875.1. Lineage (NCBI taxonomy): Eukaryota > Fungi > Ascomycota > Sordariomycetes > Hypocreales > Cordycipitaceae > Cordyceps > Cordyceps cicadae. Next base: position 160,527 of record MWMN01000010.1, on the reverse strand, counting down.
CTGATAAGATCAACCTGCCGTCGCATCGTGAGGGAAGAAAAGGTCCGAAAACCCTGTCCTCGTTTTTTCACTCTGCAACGCTCCACTGTGGACAAGCAGATTTATGTATGTATGTACGCATAGACTTCAAAATTGAATGCATCCGGCATGGAGAGGGCACAGCAAGTAGTCGTCGGGGAGACAAGACTAGAGATGGCCCCGGGCCGACAACTATGACTGATGCGAATTCAAAGAGAAATAAATCTAGGTCGAATAACCGAGACTCTGCGTACCGAGACACCAAGCCTCAGTGGCCTTTTAGCCGCAGTCTAGACAATGAGCTCTGATCTTGATCTTGTAGCTTCAATCCAAGCGGTGGAATCTCGGTGTTTTGGTCGGAGCAGAGACGAGTACATACCCAGCCCCACGACGGCATTCAACCCGCCTGGTTATATGTCCATGGATATACCTCTTATTTAACCTTGATTATAAGATTGAATTTTTTCCAAGGGGCCAATGGGAATCAATAAACATCTCTACGCGTCTTGTTACCTAAAATGAAGGAAGCCTCGGCTACTGGGTGTTGTGTTGCAAAGAAGGACTCCAATCAAACTTTACCAATCATAACTCGTTAAACAAAACATTAAGCACACGAACACATGAAAATCTAATCTGATTACCTCTGAAGCGGCGCAGTACCGCGGCACGTCGCCACACGTCTCTCCCCGCCCCCCCCCAATCGTCGTCTGGCCACTCCTCACACATCACTCTTCTCCTCGTCAGAATTTTCTTCCCGTTGCCTCCGAGAGGTCGGAAGACGACGGATGAAATCAATATAGCTAACCACCACCGCTATCCCAAACGCCGCCGCCTTTCGCAGCCCTCGAAGCAGCCGGAGCATCTGGTATCCCACGATCCACCACTCCGACGGCCTCCTCTGGCCCGCGCTCGGCGGAAACTCTTCAAACTCCCCGCTCCGTCCCTTCCACGCCTCGTCGCCGTCCCGCTCCATCTGCCGCACCAGGCGCTCCCGCCGGCTCGCGTAGACCCGCCCGGGCAGCCGCGCCAGGTTCTCCAGGTTGAAGACGGCCAGGTAGGTGACGAGCCCCGTGAGGACGGCCGTGAGGACGAACGGCGTCTGGGTCTGCCGGTCGGTGATGTTGGGGACGGCCCAGAGCGCGGCGCAGAAGCCCATGGGCAGGTAAAAGATGCTCACGTACGTGAGCAGCTGCACGTTCATGCCCAGCCGCGTCGAGGAGCGGCTCTCGATCAGCGCGCTGGCGTTGAACAGGCCGTCGCGCAGCGCAATCACCCTCTTCTTCTTGACCTCGAATCCCTCGCGCGCCTTTTCCAGGTCTCGCCTCGCCTGCTCGGCTTTTCGGTCGAGCTCGACGAACCAAGCCTCGTCCTTGGCCCGGTTGAACTTGTGAGGAGGACCGCCCTCGGACGGCTCCGGGTCGGGCGACGACGACGGCGACGATGCTGCCGACGAGGCCTCGGACGCTGACCTTAGGCGGGGGGTGACGCGGGCGGCTCGATACAGCGTCCACTGCGTAATGTTATCCTCCATCACCTCGTCAAACTCGTTGAGACATGCCAGAACCCAAAAGTACAGCCGCGACCGGCTAAAGGTCGAGTCGTCGAAGAGTAGCTGGCAATATGCCACAGGATCCATAAAGTCTTCCATCAATAAGTCTCCTATATGCTCTTCAAGCTCTCGCCAGCGCTCCCCAACTTTATTCAGAGCATATACAACACGTGACAGCTGAGCTGTTTGGTGGCTTGCCTGGCCCGTCGCAATGATATCTCCAGCTAGAAGACTCGAACTTGCTCCAACTATGTGAAAGAAATCTCGTGGAGCCAGGATAACCATTGTCCAATGCCAACAATCAGCAACATGTTTCTCGTAGTCCGCGGAGACTGTGTGGACCGTGAATGAGCTCCGGTGAAAGGCCTGCTTCCACCCCCGCTGGGCTGAAGGCTTGTCTTGTCGGCCCCTTTGCAAGCCCCCAAAAAGATGACCCGTCTTTAAGTCTGGTATTGATATTCTTGCGCGGTAGTAATCTTCCATTTCGACTTTCAATCCTTGGAGCTTCTCGAAAAAGGTAAGATGGAACGCATGATCCGGGTGGGAGTACGGGTTGGCACTCTCGTTTCCGCCTCTGAGAATGCCCGACAGATGCATCTTGGCGGCCATCATCCCCAATGTAGAGTCCCATCCGAGCTCCCATTGGAACGGGAACAGCTGGTTTTGCTTGGCCGCCGGAGAGGTCAAGGAGAGACCCTCGCAGCATATGATGCGCTGCCAGGGGGCAATCCTGTTCGGTGGCTGGTTGGCAGTGCTGAATGCTCCTTTGGTGGCCATCTGGTCTTGCCTATCAGCAATAGCACTCAACTTGAAGCTGTAATTCTTGTCCCAGTATTCTTTTCCATCTCCGTAGCGTGGCTTTGGACTGTTGATGTCGTACGAAATCTGCTGTCCAGTTCTAGGATCAATGTCCTGGATTATGAAATTTCCAAAATTTCCAAAATCTTTGCAGAAGAATGATTCCATTGCACTCTTCGCAGACTCTATTCTGTCTGCGATGCGTTGTGGCCATTCTCTCGGTAATGGGAAGCTTTGCTCGGCATCGCAAAAACCCTCCTCTGGATGGGTATCCATGTAATGCAGTGTCTGTTTGCTTCGGAGCTCGGTATATCTGGACTTGCGTGCGGAGCCGGCCATTGCCAATATTTGCTTAGGTGTCATTTTTCGATATCGGCTATTTTCCTCGTGCCACGCGATATATTCCTCCCGGAGTGGCCGGAGGAAATGGAATGGAAGCGCGACTCTGCCATCTTCAGGGATCGTGGCGCGGACCAAGCTTTCCCACGCTGCGGTCTGCTGGTCTGGGTCCTGGTCGGGATTTGCAAACCTCCCTTGATTGACAGGAGTATATGGAAAGAGCAGCTTGTCTTTGACAAACAGCTCTTTTCGGTCACAGATGCCATCTGGAACGAGTTCCTCTGGCATATCGGAAAGAGCGTCCTCTATTTTCCTCGCTGCTTCATCGTCGTAATAACGACGGATCTAGTCACGACAAGATTAGCATTCTTGAAAGACGGGGGGGGGGAGGGGGGGGGGGGAGGAAGAAATAAGAAAATGCACTCACAATATCGCCCCAATCTTGACTCATGTTGGAAGAATCGCTGTCCAGACGTTGGGGTCTGTCCATCTACTGTTCAACTGCTGAAGACTCTTGGCTGGAGAGTCCTTCACTACCACATGAGCCAGAACAATCCTGAAAACCTCCCAGTCTTGCCTTGGTCTTTGTCTTGGTGCGGGGTCTTGACATCTTGTTTTTCCCTCTCAACCGTGTCTCGTGATGAGAAATTCTCCCTGTCTCTGCTTCTGCATGAGGCAGATCCCGTTGCTCCCTGCTGATTGGTGACGCCTGCATGATGGCTTGGGAAAGATGAAGGTGATAGGTGTGAGCGGACACTTGAAAATGCAGTGGGCTGCAGGCTTCACCAGAAGCAACCTGCAGCGCTGCTCCAGGTGGTAAAGGGCGGCGCAACGGGAGGGAAGAGAGGGGAGGGAGGGTGTGTCGTCGTATGAGTGGAGGAAGTGCAAGTCGCAGCATCGGGATAAGCCTGACAAGCAAGGATTCAACAAGGGCGTGTCTGTACCAGCCAGAATAAGGGCGCGTATGAAGGCAGCGTCTGTTCCGGTCGACCTTGTTCAGAGCCGAAGGAACAGGGACAAGATCCAGTCAGAAGTCATCAATCACCAGCCTCGTATCACGTTGCGGCAAGCGCCCACCTGAGTGAGGCCTCTAAATTCTCGGCTGTGCGCAGTAGCATCCTTGCTTGTCTCCCAACTGACATCCATTCCTATTTAGCCCATCACAATACAGAATGCATCGTTCATCCTTGCATGACCAGGTAGTATGTAATAGAATCGCAAGAACGTGGTAGAGCCATAAACCTAGACGAAAATTCTTCATCGAGAAATGGCTCTAGGAATGGCTTCTCACAACCGCCAGACTCGCATACTTTTCATGAATCCTCTCCACCCCCTCGGCCTTGCCCTCGAATGCAAACTCCAGCGCCGCCAGCAGTCCGCCCACGATGGCCCTCTCCGCCTCCTGCGGCTCGATGCTCCCGTACTGCTCCTTCAGCCCCGCCACCACCTCCACCGGCAGGCCCGCCATGAACGGCTCCGCGAGCGTCAGCACATCCGTAAAGGTGCCGTGTGTCGCGTTGGCCAGCGCCAGCTCCGCCGCCGGCCCTCGCAGCCGCGGCCAGAACGCATCCCACGACGGGTCCGTCTTGCCGTGGCCGGCGGTCCCGAACTGCATCGTCGGCGCCGAGGAGCCGGCGCTGAGCAGCGGCTCGTGGACGCCACCATCCATGTTCACGCCGGCGCGTACGAGACCGGGCTGCTGGGAGGCGAGCAGCACAGAGGCAACGCCGCCGAGGGAGTGCCCAACAGCAGCCGCGCGCGAAAAGTCCGTGGCAGAAGGGTACTGGGCAAATAGGGAGCGTCGCACGGCAGAGGTCTGCAGTTGGGAAAGGACAAAGGAGAGATCTTGAACGCGAACCTGCTCGTTCCTGTTAGCGTCACCCCTGGCACCTGCGGGAAGAAGTAGTCACATACACTCTGGAAGCGGACAATTTCCGGCTCGGTTCCGTTGAAAGGAACCGACTCCACCGTAGAGCCGTCGGGAAACTCGACAATGTCCGCGTCGTACGGGTGATCAACCGTGACGACCACGTAGCCCTGGCTGGCCAAGTTCCTGGCCTTTACCCCATACAAGCTGCGCGAGATTCCGAGACCCGTGTCGTACAACACCACCGGAAAGGCGGCCCGCGTCTTCTTGGCGCACAGCTTCTTGAGGTCGCAAAACTCCATCTCGAACTTGGCAAATGTATCGTTGGCCAAGCCGGCCTGCGCGGCGACTTGGCCGTAGTGCGCGGCGACGGCGGGCGTCATGTACGGCAGCGTCTGCTTAGGGCACGGCTTCTTGCTCGCGTCGACGGGCAGATACGCCGAGACCAGCACGCGACGCTTCTGAGCTGTCGCCGCGTAAGGATCCTGCCGGCCGGGATCAGTGAGGACCACAGTGCTGTAGCCGACCGCGTACGGGCCGCTGGGGCCGGGGACGACAAGGGCTGCGGCGGCCGTGGCCAGTGAGAGGAGGGTGAAGAACGATGGCATGATGGGTCGTATCTTTAATGTGTAAAAAAGCGGTTGCTGCTTTGTACATGAACCAAAGGAAGAAGCCCGGGCTGGGTGTACACGGCAGTTTTATATCCTTCGCGGCCTCCAACAGTGGGCCGAAATCAGAGCTGACGAAGCGTCAAACGAAAGCGATGAAGAACTTGCAATTGCCGCATTGTGGAACGCGAGGAATCAGCTTCATCAATTCAGCCACTCTCACCACACCATACACCCAGTCAGGCATACATCTCGCAGTTGCCGTGTCGGGGCCGCAACTCCGGTCAGCCGATTCGAGCTCCGCACCGCGAGATAATTTCCCTTTTTGGCTCACCCTCTCAGGCTCAGAAATGACATTTTCGGACGGGGTTTCGAGTTTAGGGCCAGGGCCAGGGCCGTAAACTGCCTCTGCTCTTCTAACTAACCACCGACGATGCTCGAATTCTCAGCCGCACTGGGGCAAAATCGCAGAGCCTGCAGCCTAGTTAGCTTTCAGCCTGTTGCCCGACTGGAGTGCGCCGAACTCACCACGCTTTCAGCCCTGTTTTCTTACTCATTTCCATAGGCGATGGGGTCTGGTCAGTAGCAACTCAACCAAGCCCTTCAGCAACGCGCGTCCATAGTGCAAAGCTCGGATTCAGCCTTGCAACCGAGCAGACATCTCCATCCGGCTTGTTGAAATATCGACGCGAGCGTCAAAGTTGAAGAATTCGAACGAGATGCGCGATTGTTCTCAAAAAGGCTCACACTTCTTAATCTTTCAGTAATAAGGCCAGTGACGGCCCACGTCATACTGCCATCTTCTGGATAAACAAGTGAAGCTACAGGGTAGCGCATCCCCAACAATCGGCCTCGGCGATGCTAGGACCTCTTGACAAACGGCGCAAGCGATCTCGTTGCCAGCGCTGTGCGTCAAGTCATCTCAAGGTACGTATAACCGAGATCCATAGAAGCCACCATGCGTTGGCCAACTTCCTATCTGGGCTACATCGTCGCGACGCCATGCTAGGGAACAAACCCATCGTCTAACTCTCCTCTGTAGTGCTCTGGTGCGACCCCCTGCAGCAACTGCAACAAAAAGGGCAAGCCGTGCATTTACGCCGCCGCCGCGAGTACCGAGGTCCCTCTCATCATCATTCCTAGTGGTAAATCAGGCCGCCCGGCCATCTCGTTGGCTGGTCGGAGGCGGACTCCGGTGGCGGCTCCCCGGCCAAGACCCGCCCTGGACGATGAACGATACTTTCACTACTTTGACGTGTTTGCACGGCGAAACAGTTTCAGCGGAAAGGGCCGTTTGTTTACACAGGATGTGAAACGGATGGCGGAGCTGCATGAGCTACCGTATTTCCTCGATTCGGTACGTGCCCTCGGGGCCATCCAGGCATCGAGGCTATCGCCCAGCAGCTCTACTCATGCTTTCGACACTTACACGAGCTATACACTGTACTCCCAAGCCGTCAGTGGGCTACGAAGCAGTCTTGACAAGCAGCGAGAGGCTATGTCTTCCTCCAGTCGCACATCGCTGTTGTGGACGACCCTCTTACTAGGCATGTTTGAAGTAAGTGGCGGCCATTGCCCGTTTTGACAACCCACTAACCCGGGAGAAGCTCATGTCAGACACCAGTGGCATGGGATGGCTACAACACATGGTACACGGCACCGCTAAAGGTTTGGCCGCGGCCGGCCCATCCATCTGTTCCACGCCGGCCGGGGCGCGCATGTTTCTGCAGGCCAAGATGTTTGAAGTGTGCCGGACGATTGTGTTCAATGACCAAACAATCCTCACGCGACCTGAGTGGCGCGCAGCTTCACAAAGTCTGTGGTTAGACGCTGGCTTCGTGCATGAGTGGCGGCCCTTGGACGCGCTTGTGGATTTGATGCTTCTATGTCCCGACCTTCGATACCGGTGAGGCATGGATATGTAATGCTTTTATGAGAGACGCTTGCTGACTCTATTGACAGTGCAAATAGGTTTTGCCGGTCTGAGGACGTCAAACCAAGTGAAGGTATACCCGAAGAGGGGCGTGACATTGCCAATACGGGTATGGCCTTGCGGGCGGCCCTGACGATGTGGCACGCCGTGCATCTCGGTCAAGAGGAGACCACAGGCAGTGACGCCTATGCGGAGGGTGACGATGAATGCGGCCTGCTGACGAGACTCTTCTGGGCCGCCATCAGCATCTACCTCTCCGGTGAGTTCGATTACGAGATGCACCACTGGAAGCGCTTTGGGCTGGCGGTGCCAACGCTCGCCCCCACGACTGTGCGGCAGCATGTCGAGACCATCCTGGCGCTTAGCGAGCGCGCTCTCGCCGGAGGCCACTTGTCGCCGCTGTTACTTCTTTTTCCACTTCGCATCGCTGGGGCGCGGTCGGTGCAGGCGCCACGGGCCCAGCGCGCGCGGGTGCTTGTCCTACTGGATACCGTGGCGGAGAGTTTCGCGGCCGGGCAGGCTGTTCGCGAAGGGCTGATGGATGCCTGGGTCGACATGGGCGTAGTGGACAACTGACTTGGTTCCAAAGTCGCATGACCGACCTACCATATCAAGGAAGCGAGGGGAGATAAAGTGGCGATTTTGCCTCCCTGGAGTTCCCCGATCTGAATTATCGGGATGTTGCTGTGTCACTGGTTGAGTTTGCGGGCTGGCGTGGTGCTCCCGCCATGAGTGGTGCCGCTGAGCGCCAGCTCGAGCGTAGCAAGGCGGCAGCACGGAGTGCGCCTGTGCACACGGCTGAAATCAGAATATGTTTACGGATTCTATTGTTTCTCTGATCGCGAGGAAGATGTGGTTAGAACCGACCTCCTTGGTCAGCTCCTTGCGGTTACTCAAGATTCGTGGTGTAAGCGCTTGCGCAGTTCGCAGTCAGCAAGATGGGGGCGGTGTATTTCGTATGGAGCTGGTAGTTGCGGGAATTGCCGTTAATGAATGTAGCCACAGTGCTAATGCGAAAACGAGAGCACGTAATTCCATTGAGTCTTTATATTGAATCGTGCGGCACTCCGGGTAGGCCGCGATCCGGCCATCCCTTGTTCAAGGTAAACGCTAAGCCACCTTTTAGTTACCGCTGGGCATGACCTCACCACTGGCAGCGCTTGGAGGCTCCAGCAACGTCATCGTCAGCCACAACCGGGTCTTGGTTGCTTGAGAGGCCTCGCTGCATTGGTGTCGCAACGTGCCAAGCTAGCATGGGATGGCGCATGTGCCGGAGGAAAGGCAGACTGAACAGCGGCTGTTGAGCGGGTAGCGACTTGCGTTGGCCCTGCGTCTTTGAGTGGCTTGCTGTCAAGAGCCGATCAAGACCCTGCGTGCCTTTTTGGTGTGACAGAAGTCACCCTCCAGCATCGTACTCGGTTAGGGACGGCGAATCGGGTAGGAATCGCGCGGTCCTGTGGCTGTGGCTTGGGGAAAATCCCCCAATGCATAGAAACGAACTGCCAAGCTGGGCTGAGGATTTCGCGACTAGTGAAGTGGGTGGGCGGAAGTGGCATTAAGCTCCTGAGAAGCGGGAAACCTTGGTGTTTGCATGGGTGCAGAAGGCAGAAGGGGTTGGATCGTAGGGCGCGTCGGTCGTGGCTAGCGGGTGGTACAGAGCGGCACCGGTTATACCAGACAGTAGGAAAATAGCCGCCGGTAAAAGGGGATGGATGGAAGGTGATGCCCCAGGATGTGCAGTAGGTTCTGTGGATGAATGGATCGGAGTTATTCGTGCTGAGATGGAGGAAGCGAACAAGAGGAGTTGAGACGCAGGGGAATCAGGCCCACTCCAAGACTCCAGGGAGGGAGGTAAAAAGGAGTGACGTCAATCATTGCTCCGGTTTAAGCAATCACACGGAGTCGTCGGGCAAAAGCGACGAGCGATGAGAAGGGGACCAGTGAGTCGTGCAACGACGGGTGCAACGGTGAATTGGATACAAAAAATCCTGAATAGGCATAAAACGCTCGTGAGTCTTTTCGCACAAAATTCGTCAGTCAAGACATGTCAATGAAATGCCGCAGATATTCTCCTTGTCCCAAGGGCTACTTACGGACCCGACCACCACTTACTTACTCACTGTACGCATCGGGCACGGAGATATTAGCGCCGGGCCTGCACCCACTGTAGCTCACTGTAGCTCCCCACTTGGGAGCTCCTGTAGGGGGCGTTGTCACCCGTTGTAGCCGGAAAAGTGAGGAAGCTTCAAGCTTCCAAAGCGCTAACTAAAACGAAAAGGTAAAACAAAAAAAAAACCTGCTTCCATCCTTGCGTCAGCGCCCACAGCGCCATGCCATGCCATGCCATTCCGGTCCAACCTGCCTACCCATCTAAATTCTCGTCTCTCCCCCCCCCCTTCGTAAAGTTTTCTTGTCTTGTCCAGTTACGCCTTTGATCGCATCACCGTCCTTGTCGTGTTAATCTCGTCATACCGTCGTTCAGTCGCTCGAATTCGAACAAGATACCTCCTTTACATAGCAGCCAACTCGCCAGCCCGAACCGCTCCAATAAAACAAAAGCTTCGCTAGAAAACAAAACACACCATCGCAATGGAAGGTCCTCTATCCGCCATCGTCCACGGCGTTGTGGCCGTATGTCTCATCATCGAGCTTGGCCTAACAGCCTACCGTACGTAATCCAAGATGTTGCGCATCACAATGCGCAGTCGCGACCGCAGCGCTGCTCTGCGACAATCGCATTCCTCAAATCGCCCGTTCCCTTGCTAACGTTGCGCCTCCCCATCTACAGTCGTTAGCCGATACAACGGCGACGTTTCGCGCTTCAACTTTATGCTCTTCAACTCGCTCTGGACCCTCGTCGTCATCCTCTACACCGGCGTCGTCAAGCGCGCCTTCTCCCGCGTCTACCACGCCATCGTCGGCGTCGCCCTGCTCGCCATCACCGCCATCTTCTGGTTCGCCGGCTCCATCGCCATCGCTGCCCGCATTCCCATCCGCTGCCACGGCTTCCACGACTGCCAGGTTGCTCAGGCCGCTACCGCTTTCGGTTTCTTCCTCTGGGCCATCACTACCGGCCTTACCGTCATCGAGGCGATTGGCTCCCGCAGCAGTTCGCGCGTGTAAAAAGAGAGGCTCGGACAATCTCGCCCTTTCTCCTGGTTCTCCCGACAACGAGAATGTAATTGAGGGCCACAATGCGCGCGCATTGCGTTGGGAGCGGAGCAATGTCATGCCCCCTCCCTGTCGCAATCGCGGCTTGCGCCTCTGTACCTAAGAAAACTAATGATTCTACATGCTCTCTGCTGGGTCGGCAAGGAGTTTCTGCCTTTCTCCAGCTCTCTGGAGCCACCTTTTTTCTTTCTTTCTTCCGCGGCTTCTTTTTTTTGGGACGGGATTATATGCGCGAGATACCCTCGAGCCGCTGTCTATGCGATAATGTGACTAGGAGCTATTCTTTTCTTGGATAAACGCCCGGGGCAGGGACGGGCACGAGCATGACGACGGAATGCGGGTTGCTTGGGTCACAGAAAGCGGGAAAGCTCACAGCTAACGAAGGAGGCTGCTGATTGCCAGCTCATGAACAAAGGAGAAGCACGTTTTCCTCTCCACTAATTAGACCCGGATGAGATATAGTATGGGAGTGTATGATGGCGTTTTTTTTTTTATTTACTTCATTATATCAAGGGGATGTGTGATGAAGCCAACAAGAGGATAATATAAAGCTGCTACACTGCATGATTTAGACGTCCTGTGCAATCTCCCAGCTGTGGCCCGCCGGGTCCTGAAAGGAGGCGATGCGCTTCCCCCAAGGCTTCGTTTCCGGGCCGAGCAGGATCTTGACGCCCTTTTCCTTGAGCTGCGCAATCTCGGCGTCCACGTCAGCGACCCAGACGGAAAGCTGGCAGCGGTTGCCCGCGTCGCGCTTGGCCACGAACTCGTCGCCGACGAGCTCCCCGGCGGCGCCCGCGACGAGCAGATTCAGAATGACGTTGTTGAAGCGCACCGAGCACGACTCGGGATCCTCGAAGACGACGGCCGCGCCGAATACGCGCGTGTAAAAGTCCTTGGACGCGGCGAGGTCTTCGGTGAAGAGGGAGATGGCGGCGACGGTGCGGAGGGGGTTGACGTCGGGCATTTTAGATGCTTGAATGGGTGGAAGGAATTTGGAAGTTCAGTTGGAAAATAGGTTGAAGATGCAGGATGATTTTACGCGACTCGATAGTTTGGGGTTTGGGAAGCTTTTATGCAAAAGGGACACCTCAATGGCGGCGAGAGTCGAGACTGGTCTGCACGTTCAGCTCGTGAGAGTAGCTCTGGTGAAGCTGTACTGCAACCACTGCAAACACTGCAAACAGCGGGGAAGTCGGCTTCTGCCTGGGCTAGCGGTGCGCCACGAGGATTCATTCACGCTTCATGGCAGATTATTGCAAGGGAGTCCGATCATTGAAGATTCGATTGAGCTGTTGAACGAAATAGAAAGCAAACTAGAAGATGCGTCAATAGGAAAAAAAATTATACCGCAGACAGTGTTTGCCAAGTCGTTACTGACCTGGCTGCTCAGCGCAACATTCTGTAGCTCGCGAAAAGCGGGTGTAATATATAACAGCTCACTACAGGACGCTTTCAAGGCTTACCGTCGAAGTCGGCATTTATTAAATGGCCGGCGATGGTAGGTGATGGCGGTTATAGCGATGATAAATGAAAACCCAAGGGATAGTTTTATTGCGGCTGCCTGCAATACTAACGTGGTCGAGCTGCTGGCCAACACAGCTTCCATCCAACCCCGCCCCGCGGCCCAAACATCACAATGATACATGCAAACATGTCTGCGCAAGTCCGCCCTGCGGCAGCATGTCTGATATCGAATGCCACCAAGATCGTGCTGCGTCCATTGTGAATTGGCGAAACAACGCCAATAAGCGCACACTAGCTCCACCGCCGTCATATGCATCCTCGTCTAAGCCTTCGACGAGGTTCTCGAGAAGCCCGTGAAGCGAAAACAGGTTTTGATGGGACTGGAATATCCTGTGCGGTTCAACGAGTTTTACGCCCCAGCGGAGCATCTCCCCGCAGATGTACAACCACTCTACGCCCGTATACGCCAGCTTGCCCAGCATCGCTTGCATTACCTACCGCTTCAGGATCGTAAACGATTTATCTCGCGCCACTGGCGAGGATGTTCCCGAGCCTTGTTTCAAAGAGGCGACCTCTCCATCACCGGTGGAATTCAAAGCCAGTTCGACGATCTGCAGGAGATTTTGATTGCGTCTGTCGAATGCCAGAAGCTTGGCAGGTCACAGCTAGCGGTCAACATGCTGGTACATGCGCCATTGTTGAACCTGGCGTTGAGAAACCACCACTTTGTGGATGGTGAGCTGATAGAGACAGCGCGTATAGCCCCGCCATTCATGCCGCTGCTGGCTGACACTGGCGAAAGGGGCAATGTTCGGGTGAGAAGGGGCAAGATGGTTGATTGGGCGCTTGTCTTGACACCGGCAGCTGAAGGGTCGCGCGCCTTCGGACGGCCACCTAAAGGCAATCAACGTGGTACCGCTGCCAATAAGAGACTACTGTGGGCGATTCAGAGTCACGTCTTACACTCAGAGCCCTTTGAGACCCAATCTATCAACCAGACAACATACACTCCTCTTATGTTCCGCCCAATCGCTATCAGTATCACAACTCAGTTGGATGCTAGCGGGGAAGAAGGGCAGGTTACAGCTAGGTATCTGGGTACCAGCATGGCACCGCCGCCGTATGATATATATTATGAGCAAGCTTCAACAGAGTGGAGAGGATAATAACCCAGCGCTACGGGCGTCTATAACACCTCCGAAGCCAGAGCCACGCATAATCACTCTCTAGCTATGGCGGAGGGCGTCACTGTTAACGAGTGGCGGTATTCGAGCAATTGTGCCACGAAAGTCCAGCAGGACTTCACATGGCGTCAACGCACGATCAGACAGCGTTTCAGGATGGATGGAAAGTAGTCGGGCGTCGAAGAGCGCATGATTATGGCTGAGTACGAGAAGGCCATTCGTGGAGAGGAAACCGCAGCGCTTAGTGCATCGTCCTCGGCCGAGATCGCCGTCGATAAAATTTCCGTGTAAACCACCGTGCTGTCAGCCTGTAATAAGCGTCAGTACCCTCGTCGTCTGCAACTCTAGAGGCAAAGGCGTAGTTTGTTGATAGCGTCGCGATACTTCAAGGATGTAGAGCCATAACTGTAGTGCTAGACATGCTGTTGTGATCGCTCCGTTAGAAGTTTCCGGCTGATGCCCATGGAGGATGGAAGGAAGATGTTTGTTTACATTATTAGCCGTTGTGGCTGGTCAAACAAGTACCTTCCCCCTTCCCCCCCCCCCCCCCCCCCCCCCCCCCCCCCCCCCCCCCCCCCCCCCCCCCCCCCCCCCCCGGCTGAGTAACCTCGACGAAGAACTTCACTCTTTCGAACGTATTTTTCAGTTCAGTCGTCCGATCCTGGCCATGGACTCCCGCACTGATGCAGAAATACGCGAACAATACTCCTACACGCCGAATCGCATGATTACAGGCATGGTCAGAATCCACGACCAAGACGCGCGGCAAGCACCACGGACACGATCATGGGCATCAACCCACAGGGGCGCTAGCCTATTCAACAAGGTGCCAGTTGAGTTGATGCACCTCATCCTCGCCCCCCTCGATTTCCTCTCTCTGTCTCGATTCAGCCGCACCTCCAGGGTAGCCCACGACATGGTCAACTCGCTCCCCGCCTACCAAGACCTCCTCCGCCACGCCCCCAAAGCCTTGGCCGCGCTGGCCCGGATGGACATGCTACACCTGCACAGCTCCCAGGTCCTCCGAGGCGTCCTGCAGTCGGACCGCTGCGTGTGCTGCGGCAACTTTGGCGCGTTCCTCTTCCTCATCACCTGCCAGCGATGCTGCTACCAGTGCATCGACACCAGGCAGGCCCTGTGGGCGATGCCCCGCGCGCAGGCGGCCAAGTGCTTCGACATCACGACCAGGGAGGTCAGGCGGATAGCCTCGGCGCGCAGCTTGCCCGGCACGTACTCTGTGCGGTTTCCGGTCCGGCGATCCGCGCGGCAGCGTCTCGTGAGCGTCCGTGCCGCAAAGGAAGTGGCCTTGAGGCTACATGGAGGCTCCGAGGCTACTCTTGCCGCCCAGCTCAAATCGCGGCATGTCGAGCCCGTCGGGGCGCGGGAGGAACACATGAAATATTATTTTGCACATTTACAGCGCGCCCAGTTGGAATTCAAAGACCATGATCCCCGGTTATATATCGCGCCTGCGAACACCACCAACGACAGCTGCAATGGCATGGCATCCATTCTCTTCCCCGTTCTACGACGCCGCAGGAACGTTGCAGATCGTGGACTATGGTGTCGAGGATGCAATTGGGTCGCAAACGATTTTCACCAATTGAGTCGCGATGTCTGGGAAACACTTGTACCGCCTCCTTTCCATCCAGAACAGTTTTGCCGCCGCTTGGCTTTGCGGGAGTGGTCAGATGAAGGCTTCATAACCCACGCAAGGTCTTGCTATGGTCTACAAAATCTTGCTCATCCGAGACGACAGAAATCTCGTGACGCGATCTCCTTATAGACTATCAGAGAAGACGTAGGCGCTTAACTCTGCTTGTTTCATCCGGCAAAGACAAGACATCAATGCACTCCAGGTGCCAAACGCTTTCCACGGCAAAGAGTGGCTCTTGTGAAAAGTCCGTTCGAAGAGACTCACTGTGGCCCTTGGAAATTCGCAAAGCGGTCCAAGGGCCATCTCGAAGCGTTGGGAGCCGAGGGAGCCGACCTCAAGTGCGATAGGATCGAAAAGCGCTGGGTGGAGGTGCCCAACTATTGTGCAACGCATCTTGCTTCTGAGAGCAAAGCGTCACAAAAGTACGTTGGGCCTCAGCCGCACGATCCGCCTCCTGCTTAGACAACGCTGAGACGCCAGGAAATCCCAAGCCAAGTCCGGCTAACTGGCCTACTTTACCTCAGATGGCCCGCCACAGCATTCTCCATGACACTTGTGCACCGTCTCTTGTGCATGCTGTGGTGACGCACGCATCTACATCGCTGGACAGATATTCTTCTTTGGCCAACCAAAAGTCGAAGTAAACCAGTGGGTCACGAGACTCGCGGGATTTTGGGATTGGAAACGCTTCGAAGAAAGCTGGTATTGCTTTGGCTACCATTAGAAACCATTACTACGCAGCCTATTTAGCTATATGCCTATTTAGCTATATGCCTATTTAGCTATATGCCTATTTAGCTATATTAGTTATATGATGGCAAATCGCCAGGATCATGGGGATTGTCGCTATCGTTACTATCGTCGCTATCGTCGCTTTCGTCATCTAGGCAATAACTATGTGCCATGATAAGGCTACATTAAAGCACTCTACGAAAAATAATACGTTGCATTGAAAAAACCATGTACAACAGATATTGCGAGTTCAGTGAGAGTATCAGTCCCAGCCAATGCTGGGGAAGCCCGACTGGCCGCACCGTTCCGATGCCGATCGGCCCGAGCATGAGTCTCCGGTTCCTCTTACACCATTCACCATGGAAGTCATCTGGCCTCGGCATTTACTTTGGACTCAACGCCGTGTCCGGAGATGCTCATCCATCCCACACAATCTCCCCGGTTCGTATAATTGAACCGCCCGGCCGCGGGGGGGGGGGTTTGTGGGGACCGGCAAATCTACAGCAAGGTTTGGCCCCGTTTGCAAAGCCGAGGGTAACAGCACCATCTCTGCATTGCATGTTTTTAACCTTTTTCACATCCTTATTCAACGAGACGCCACCTATAATCTCGAGAACACGAAACAGCTCTCCCAATTGTACACTGAGCACTGGTCCTGATCTCCAAATCTGCCAACAGCCCTCGGCTCAATTTACCAACAAAAGTTTCCAGCGAAACCCCGCCACTACGTCAGCTAGACTTGAGCAACAACACGGACAAAGCACGGCGACAAAAAAAAAAAAAAATGCCTTCCACCTCAAGCGTCAAAATCACCGAGTACGTCGGGCCGAAAGCCGTCAGCGAGCGCGTCGCCGCCGTCATCATCCTCGCCGCCTACGCCGCCGGCATCGCCTCGCGCTGGGCCGTCCCCGGCAGCGCTCTCTGGGAGCTCCTCGAGAGCCACGCGCCCGGCGGCGCGGAGAACGCGGTGCGGATCGCGCGCTACGGTGCGCTGGTGCTCGCGGCGATACACGGCGCCGAGGTGGTGCTCTTTGACCAGCTGCGGATGCGCAAGCACGGCGTGCCGCGCTGGTCGGCCGTCTGGTGGAAGTGGCAGCTGAGCGTCTTTGTGGAGGGCATGGGCGCGTGGGCACGCATCGGGAAGCTGATCTCTGCGAAGGAGGCGGTGCTCAAGTCGAAATAGGAGGGCGGGCGGCAGCTTTGTTGTGAGACTGACGACTCTAGTAAACTCTAAAAGGTGAAGAAATTACAACTCTCTTTTGTTCGGTTGCTTTTCGCGGGAGGTCCAGCTAGGAGGCTTATGAATCGCTTCTAGCTGTATTAATAATTGTATGAATGTCGATTTGTTTTCCTGGTGATTCTTGCCAATAAAGTACCATCGGCCATCTGGCCGCAGCGGATGGAACTCGATGCGGACACGACGCACTTTTGACCACGGCTCTGACACACCGGGACTTGGGAAAGCATCAGTCGTAGTCAACTGCCGTGTATCTGACCTCTTCAATTTTTCAGCCAAGCTGCATAGCCCTAGTGAGCCCGGACCTTTGCGTGCAGCGTAAATCAGGTTTGGTCTCGGCGCATCCTGAGTATGATGTGCAACCGGCTCCGGCTCCCAAAAATACAACGCAAGTTTTGTTAAACTTGGAGTATCCTTGCCTCCAAGCTGATTTTCTGCGTCTGTAATGGCGGCACCTATTTCGTGACGAGCATCTCGCAAAGGCCCTTCCCAAGGCCGCGTATAGTGCTCGCGCATCACCATGTCGTACTACCAGGCACAGGGCGCTAACCACCACTTCCAGGGGGATTTCGAATTCCTCCACAACTGCTAGCTTGACAAGACACTGGAGCGGCATGAGCAGGGATAGAGGACGGACGCCATCTGCTTCCCATTCGCCACCAAGTCGGGCTTCGACTTGACAGTCAGGCTTGGCACGAAAGGTAGCTCCAAAAGATTGTCAGGGTCGTGCAGCAGTAGCCGGCGCGATTGGTATCTCCCGTTGGTGCAGAGTGGAAGTCTGTCAAAGGACTGTGGCAGCATCCTCAGCACGACGCGTATGCGGTCTAGACCTTCTGGGTCGGCATGCTGGGCATGGACGACGGTCAGCTGCTTGTAGAATGCACGGATGCGTGCGGAAATGTGACAACTTTTGGCACTGGATTGATTGGTGGTTGACAGGTTCATGACATGGCAGTTGTTCGCCTTTTGGATATTTAGGGTTAATGAGCAACGGCGCGACGTCATACGAGATAGACCACTTAATAATTAGGCAACAGCTGTCTCTTATGCTCGGCCAGAGCCCGACTGTCATATTCTAGGTCGACCGAACAGAACGGCATGAACGCCTAGTGCTGAGATGGGAGAACCTGGTGATGAAGGGCCAACGAACGCCACATTTATTATCAGCCACACAGCCTTTTGCAAGGGTATTGTCACCCATCCCATCCCATCCGATGTCGTTTGCTTGGTTCCGTCGCTTCTTGCCAGGGACAAATTATCTGTCTGGAGATAGATGACTGGTAATTTTATTTTTCATGTTGTAAGAATATCCATCGTTTTGTTTTTGTGCACCAACAATAGAACAGCATCTTGCTTGTTTGCGTGTCAGGTGCGCTAGTTTGTCAAGTGCATTGTTGAAGACTCGGCCAAGCTAACTCTAACTGCCGGCTGGTGGCCGAAACGCCACACGAGCAAGTAGAAACACCAACAAGTTATCGAGATTCATGCCCACCAAAACAGTAATATCAACAAGCATCATGACGAAATTCACTTCTTCTTTTCCCATGCAAAAGTCGAGCTAATTTTCTGCAGCCACGCACGGTTCGCGGGCTGCCGCTAGCCACGCCCCCGGCTTCTCTCTCCCAGCCTCCCGGATAATATGCACGAAATGCTTGGTGGTGAGAAGCAGAAACAGAGGAAACCCACTCACACCAACCCAGCCAACGCATTATTGTCTTTGCCCCCCCCCCTTGCCGCCGCGCAACTCTTTAATATATTCTGTACGCCCATGCAACCCCTCTGGTTACTATTTACTTTACTTTTCTTCCTCGTACAAACACAAACACAGCATTCCAGTCCGAGCGCCGTCACATTACACGACCGTGGTACAACGGCGCAGAAAGCTTGTCGCAAAATTCAAGTCCAGCACACTCGCACTCGGTCTCTAGGGTAGCTTTCCTTCGACTTGCGGCCCGCGCCGTCAAGCCCCTCCCTCCCCGACTCCCTCAGCTCCAGCGCTTTTCATCTCCATCCCCCTCCCTCATCGAGCAGGCTGCTCGGTAAGAAGCTCGCCCAGCATGATTTTCGCCCTCATCTTCGTCTGCACGCGTATATCGCAAATAACCACCTTGGTACGTCCAACCTCCATTTAACCCGGCGCATCCATTTCCCCAGCACCACCACTCCGCTGTTGGTCTGGAGCTTGCCTTTGCGCCGGGCAAGACCAACAAGCCCGCGCTCCCGACTAACCTCCCCCCCCCCTCCCCGCGCGCAGATCATCATGATGGGCATACTCTCCTGGTTCATCGACAAGTTCGTCCACGCAAACGTCCTCGCCCCGACCTCCATCCTCATCCTCTTCATCGTCTCCGTCCTCGCCCTCGCCTGGTCGCTCCTCACCCTCTTCAGCTACCACCGCTCCTCCGCCCACGGCTTCTTCATCGCCTTTGTCGACCTCGCCATCGTCGGCGCCCTCATCGCCGGCGTCTACTACCTCCGCAACATCGCCCACGCCTCCTGCACCCGCTGGCCGAGCCCCTGGAGCCTCTGGAGCAACCAGCTCCGCGGCAACTTCCTCACCCTCCACTGGAGCCCCGAGGGGCCCTGCCACATGCTCAAGACCGTCTGGGCCTTTGCCATCATCAACACCATCCTCTTCGCCTGGACCGCCTTCGTGGCCCTCATGCACGGCCTCCGCTTCGGCGCCTCCTCCGACCGCCGCAGCAGCAAGAAGCGCCACTCGAGCCGTCACCACTCGAGCCGCCACAGCCACCGCCGCCGCAGCCGCTCCCGCTCCAACGGCTCCCACTACAGCCATCGTAGCCATCACTCCCGCCGGGTCTATGTATGAGGAGAGCGTGTTGAGGAAAGTTGCAGTGCTTTGGAGGAAGCGCAGAGTGTGTATTTTTTTCTTGTGTTTTTAATTTCTTACAGCTTATTGGGTCGGCAGAGCAGGGCAGACGATGGCGCAAAAGTGTCAGCGGACACGCACCTCGTGCCGCTGTTGCTAACAAGTTCCAGAGAGAAACCCAAGCTGGGAGTAAGGTCAGATCTTGGCGAATTTTGGGTAGAATTTTGGTACATTTTTCCTTGGTTTTCCGCTTGTATGTATGTATGTTGGTTAGACTTCATGATTCCCACGCCACAACCACCGCGGGTTATTTGTACATGCGCTCTAGTTGACGATACAAATTCAAAACTTGTCACTTATTTTTCAAGGTTGAAGGCACTTGAACTTTTTAAAAGCCACTCTCTTTTCAAGTTGGTGATTATGAGTGCGAGGCGAGTGAACGTTGTCGATTATTAAGTATTGTTGGCCATGTTATCCGATCTCCAAAGAAGTTATTCACAACTGATTCCCCACCAACACAGGATTGCTAATAACTGACCAAGGTAAACTCCAACCCAGGTGGCGCCCCGAAATGCGCTAATTGCCAAATCCAGTGACCCAAAAAGGCAATCGGTAGGCGATAGCCGGCTCAAACTCCGTCATGTCATTCTGTAAGTGCCTTCCTTTATAAGTTTACCATACATTCCCTCATCGTTCAAGCCTGATGCATATTTTCTCATCTTTTTCATGATTCAAATTTTTGATGTTACTACCCGCTACCAAGTTGCTGGTATCAAACGATGGCACCATCCCAGTTAGACGTTGTAACGCCCGAAAAGGAAGCCAGCTTCCTTGGCTTCCTCTCCCGCCAGTGGAACACCATCCCCGAGCCCGTGACAGATGTTGACCTCACCGGCAAGACAGCAGTTATCGCCGGCGCCACCAGCGGTATCGGCCTCGGAGCCGCCCGGCAGCTCCTGAGCCTCGGCCTGCACAGGCTCATCATCGGGGCGCGAGACACCAGCAAAGCAGCTGCCACCGTTGCCAACCTGCAAAATACATGTGGCAAGGTCGCATCCATGGAGACATGGCCAATCGACCTGGCCTCTTACGACTCCGTCACTTCCTTTGCGCGCCGCGCAGAGACCCTAGACCGGATAGACCACGTTCTGCTGAACGCCGGGCATCTGCGCCACGTCGTCCCGCCGCAGCGAGGCCACTGGCCATGAAGAGACGCTGCAGACCAACTACCTTTTGCTGGCTCTCCTAATTGTGCTGATCCTGCCGGCCGCGGCAGCGAAGCGGCGGGGGACGCAGGGCGGCCACCCGACGCGCATCACGCTCAACCTCCTCGGACGTGGCTGCCTGGACGTCGTTCAAGGAGCGGTCTCGCGTGCCGCTGCTGGCAGCGTTGGGCGAGGGCGCGGATGACCTGACGGACCGGATGATGGTATCGAAGCTTCTCGGGCAGTTTTGCGTGGCCGAACTCGCTAAGCGGCTGTCTAGTGACATCGTCACCATCAACTGTGCAACGCCGGGCATGGTGCGAGAACACCGAGCTTAACCGCGAGGTGGACAGGACATTTGCCGACAAGATGGTGAAGCCTATTCTTCGAGTCCTCGGCTGTCCGCCCAATCTTGGTGCTCGCAACATTGTAGACGCCGCCCTTCACCACGACAACGAAGCCACGCATGGCCAGTATCTCTCTGCTCAAAGGCTGAAACCGTAAGTGTGAGCCTCGTTGTGCCTTCACCTACTGACACGACAAGGATGGCTCCAATCATTTATACCGAACAAGGCCGGCGGATCTCTGCCCAGCTCTGGAAAGAAACCATGGACGAGTTTGCTTTTGTCGACGCGGAACACATTATCGAGAATTTGCGAGACTGAAAAGAAGTTTTTAAATGATCAGATCTTGATACACCATTTTCAGATGGCGCGCCACTTCGTCTTATTGTATTTAATTTTGACCCATGACGGGACATGTAGGTACATGTACAAAGCAACCCTTACCAGGTTGTCGCAACTAGATGCCGACACCGAAGCAGTTGGCATAAAACGTAGTTGTGGCACTCCAGTCAGAGAAAACGCCCAAGACGCCGACCTGCTGCCAGAGAACATCAAGTACCGTGTAGACGTCGCCGTCTGTTTTAAGGAGATCCTTCACGCTGTCGTAGTAGTAGTCGCCGTTGGCCTTGATCTGGGCCACGGGAGGCGAGCGCT
Source organism: Cordyceps cicadae (assembly GCA_002968875.1). NCBI lineage: Eukaryota > Fungi > Ascomycota > Sordariomycetes > Hypocreales > Cordycipitaceae > Cordyceps > Cordyceps cicadae. The sequence continues at coordinate 138,937 of MWMN01000010.1, read as the reverse complement.
CCAACGACCATGTGATAATCTGAAGCCCGAGTTCCTTCGCTCTCACGGCGTACTGGCTGGGGACGATCTTGTCGCCATCAGCTTCGACGAGGAAGCCCAAGGCAGGCGCAACAATCTTTACACCGTCCTGTGCGTAGGTGCTGAGGCTCGCGGTGGCGGCCTCGATGGTGGTGGGGCCGACTGTCGGGTCGAGAAACACGGCCTGCTGGCCAAACTCGGGCTCGTTCTTGATCAGGTACAGAATGTCGTCATAGAGGAAGCTCTGGATGAAGACATCGGCAGGCGATATGCCGTTGGTCCTGAAAGTGTCGACGACTTGCCGGGCATACATCTCTTGCGTGTAGTTGCCCTGGAAGGGCATGGGGATCTCTGGGGTCTTGATCTCCGGGGTGAACTTGAGGCCGAGGGACTTGACGAGCGTGATGTGCTCCTGTAGTGTCATGACCGTGGCGCAGCTGGCATAGAGATCGGAGCGCCAGGAGGGAGTGCCGTGTAGGTAATCCTCGGGCGTGGTGGCGGATGCATTAAAGCCGTCCATCTTGGAGCAGAGCGACTTGTACTCGGAAACGGTGATGTCGCTAGTGCAGCACTGGGCCTTTGCCGGCTTACCACCGCTGGCAGGCTGGAACGGTGTCTTGCACTTGGCATTGAGCTCAGGGATGGCAACAATGTTGGTAGTGGTGTGCAGGTCGCACTGGCTGTGGCGGCAGACTAGCTCGCGGTCCTTGGTAAAGGTTACGTCGCACTCTTGTATGCCGGCGCCCATGCGCGCACCCGCCAAGATGGACTCGCGTGACTCCTCGGGTATTAAGAGTGTTCCACCGCCGCGATGGCCGATGGACCAGGTGCTGGGCTTCATCTCCATCTCCGTGCAGGAGGAAAGCTTGTCTTTGAGGGTGCCGGGTAGCAGGCTCTCAACAAGATAGTATGGGCGGGGACCTAGCTCAATCTTCTTTATGGGCTTGACGACCCAAGGCGAGCAAGGCTTGGCAGAGACCAGGTTGATAGCCGCCAGGACGGCGAGGAGTGATTTTTCGACGTGCATGGTGAGTTAGAAGTGCCTCTCCAGGTAACAGGACAGCAGCTGAAGTCTAGGTGTCGAAAGTTTGCATGGCCGATGGGGGTGCAGCCTACCAGCTACTTATTCAGTCACCTCTCAGCCGGGTCGAAATACTGCAGGGATAGGTGCTGGTAGCCCAGCCCAGCCCCGTGAGATGGGCTTGGCAGATTTCATGCAGAATGGTTCCCTTCCCCTGCGAAACTTATCACTACCGTAAACAAGCGTAAACAAGCGTTGGTGGCTCTCGGTCTGCTTTCGGGAGCAAAATCCGATTGTGTGGGGATTTGATTTTTGAACAACGGCACTGCCGAGTCTCCTAGAGAAGCATCTTGCCAGCCCGTCATTGTGCGGAGGGCTATCGACGGCAAATCCGACAATGCTCAGACTCCAGACTGGAATTCCTCACTACTTCAATCAGCTGATAAGTTGAAGCCGCCGCGTGATTTTGTACTTCCTTTCTGTCACTGGGATCAAAAAGCGACCTAGTCAACTGATGCATCCTGCTCAAGGCACCTGGACTTGCGGCATGATGCCCCAGTGTGGCCCCCTTTGGGGCCTGTGGCTTGAGTGGCTTGAGCATATCGCGCGGAGAGGCGGGACTTTTGGGTTCGGGCGGCCGCAGCGTGTCTGAATCATGGTCATTGATTTGTGGGTGGTGAGATGCAGCAGGCACTGTTTTTCCCTCAACCCCATAACTCGGTCACTAAAGTTGAGGCTGCGCGATTGTCTTCTCAAATAAGCTTGATCTTTAATTTCGATAATCCCCCACGTGCTGTGTTCTCATGGAAGGTGGCGCTCGTATGTGTGGCTGGTAAATTTCGGCATTCCATGTCCATCCAGTATTTCACAACTCATCCTTTTCTGATGCACGCGCTGCAGCAACAGCATGCACACCGTGGACCGTCGCTGCGAGTCTTGTAAAACCGGGAGCGTCCTCGCCGAGACCCCAGGCGAAAACCCCACCGAGCCCCATTGCGCCCACTAACTCCATCATCTTCTGCTCAATTACTTCAACGGTGTCAAAGGTCCACCAGCGATGCTCATGCTTGTCCCAATATCCGTAGCTTCCGTCTTCAAAGTACCGGCCGTTCGTCAAGGCCCTTGAAAAGGACTCGCTCAGCTCGGCCGGCACCCTGTCATGCCAGCTGAATGCCGATATCCTACCAAGGTCGCCGCCGGTTTCTGGGTCTTCGAGTAACTGTGTTGGACATCCCAAAATATGGTCCTTCTTACAATCTTCAGTCAGAACCCATTTCGCATAGTAACCTAACCCCAGGTTGGCCTTATCGCGGGGCAAGCCTCGGTCGAGATACCGCTGCACCGATTTTCTCGAATCTTCTATACCGCTGTGATGTCTCACCACTGTGTCTCGGCGGTTGATAAGGTCATAGGTCATAATGTTAATAAAATCGACTTGCTCCGCGATTTTGGGTACTAATCGACTGGTAAAAGCCATCAAGTCGCGTTCTAGCCCAGGCACAGCGATTGACAGGACTTTGTTTCGTCCTAGTGTCTCTCGAAGCTGCTGCAAAAGCAAAGGATAGGCATCAACTTCCCACTCCCGTCGATGGTTAGGAATGATCTTGTAATCGTCGCGATTGCCGCTACGATGCTGTTAGTAAAATTCAGGGTACCAGTAAAAGCCTTACCCAGGATACTCCCAATCAATGTCGATGCCATCAGCTCCTGTGGCTTCTACCATGCGATTGACATTGCTAGCCCAACGACTCCGGTTCGCCGCATCTTTTGCGGCTTCCTCAAACCCTTCTGAATCACCCCATCCACCGATTGCTACAAGTACCTTGGTGGCAGAGGGAAAGCTTTGGCGCACCTCACTGACAGAGGTGAAAAGCGGAAAATCAGCTGGAGCTGGTTCAGCGTTGAAGGTCTCGGAACGCATGAAAGCGAGAATGACATGAGTAATCCCACTTCTTAATTTTGCGTCTTCAGGTATGATATTATGTTGCCTGTATTAGTGTTAATGATTGCGTTTCTGCGTTTGATGATTCCCACCCACCCTGTCAAGTACATGATGCACCGGGGAGAGCATAATGCGAGAGTAGCCATATTCAATAGCAGAGAGCATATTAGCCCTCGGCCCCCCCGGTTACAGAAAATCGCCAATCCTTGCATTTAATGGCAATTTCGATGTCGTCGGCCGAAATCATAAGCAGTTTTGACGTTCGAGGACCTGAGTGGTAGCTGCAAGTAGCCTCGTCCGTTTGCTCGGAGTCATGCTAGCGGACAGTGCCTGCGCCAGAGATACTGTATTCGCACAGTACGGGCCGCGAACGGGGCGCCAAAGAAAAAAGTTGGCCAAGCTCCATGGTGAACAACAAGAACTGCCCAGCCCTGGTATGAGCCTCAAACCTTCCAATTGACCTCAAAAGCGCGGCTTTGCTTCCAGGGATCTAATACGACCTATTCTGCCTTGCAGGACGTTTCTCCAAACCACTCTGGCCATGTTCGAGAACCTCTGCACGCTGCCGCTCAACGCGGACGTCTTTGCGACTGCGCTGCATCCCACCGAGCCGCTGCTGACCGTTGGCCTTTCAAACGGCCATGTGCAGACGTTCCGGTTGCCGCCCGGCTCTTCGTCCAACGAGAGCGTGGACGGAGACACCAGCGTGCTGAGCGATGGCAGGGGATATCTGGAAACGGTGTGGGAAACTCGGCGGCACAAAGGCAGCTGCCGCTCTCTAGCTTACGCCCATGATGGCAGCGGTACGCCCTCTTTCCGAGTAGGGACGAAGCATAGCGTGACTGACTCGATGATCTTTTTTGTTAGCCATGTATTCGGCCGGTACGGACGCGCTCGTCAAACACTTTGACCCCGAGAACGGCAAAGTCATTTCCAAAATGGCAATCCCGACGACCACCACACAGCCCGACGCGCCGACGCTACTACACATACTCAACCCCCAAAACTTGCTGCTGGGGACGGACTCTGGCGCGCTGCACATCGTCGACCTCCGCGACGGCCGGCCCGGCAAGAAGCCGGCGCAGACTCACTTCCCCCACGCCGACTACGTATCGTCCATCACACCGCTGCCACCAACCGCAGAAAGCACCAGCGGCTTCCCCAAGCAGTGGGTCAGCACTGGCGGCACCACGCTGGCCGTGACGGACGTTCGCCGCGGCGTGCTCGTCCGCAGCGAGGACCAGGAGGACGAGCTCCTCGGCGCGTGCTTCGTGCACGGCCTGGGGCCCAAGAAGATGCGGGGCAACGGGATGGTCGCCGTCGGCTCCAGCTCCGGCGTCCTGACGCTGTGGGACAAGGGCTCCTGGGACGACCAGCAGGAGCGCATCATCGTCGACGGGGGCAAGGGCGGCGGCGAGAGCATCGACTGCGTCGCCACCGTCCCCAAGGACCTCGCTCCGGGGTCCAAGGTCGTCTGCGGCCTCGGCGACGGTAGCTTGCGGCTCGTGGATCTCGTCAGTCGTGACGTGGATCGCTCGGTGAACCTGAGACACGACGACCTCGAGGCCGTGGTGTCTTTGTCGTTTGACTGCAACAACCGGCTCATCAGCGCGGGCGGCCGGACTGTCAAGGTATGGGAGGAGCTCTCGGAGCTGCAAGCCGGTCAGGACGACGACGATGAGGAAGATGATGGAGATGATGATGAGAGTAAAGGCAATGGTTCGAAAAGGGCTGCCGAAAGCGATGATGATGATGATGATGACGAGAGCGACAGCGATACCGAGGGCTTGGAGGAGATGAAGCGACGCGCGAAACGACGCAAGGAGGTGAAGAACAGCAAGCTTGGACCTTTGGGAGCGCATGGTATAATGGGTTTCAGCGGACTAGACTAAACATGAGGCTACTGCATTTCGAATTTGCGTATTTCAAGTCAAAAATGATACCACGGATAGACAGTATGCATATTTTCAGCCTTTGAATTTCTGTCGCTAGTTTGGATTGGTACTATAAAGATACTTCGACCGCGTATTGAACATCCAAAGGGGAAGGAAACAAATACATCCTATGCCAAAGCTCCAACGCTTCCTAAAATATCAAAACCAAGTGAATCAAATAGGGAGGACTGCACGCAGTAAGAAAGAAAAGGTAGAGGAGTGTCAGATTCCCGGCAGCTGCATGAAACTCCATTTGGAGGAAGGGCTTGGAACGTCATCCGCTGAGGGTGGCTGACGGCCTCCGATGTTAGCAGGGATGAGGATGCGCCTGGGGGCAGAAGTAGTGAGTTCCTCGTCATAAATTATGACGGCAGGTTTGACTCTCTGTTTTGCGTCTCGGCTGGCGACGCTTACAGCACTTTGCTTGGAGCTGTTTTTACTGCCACTCGTGCGACTTTTGCCATCACTAAGGGGGCTGCCGATGCTTGGTCGACTGATGCTGGGACGTCTGGAAGCGGCAGCGCTGGCAGCACCACCATCAGGTTGACCCGTGGAAATGGGTACATCGCAGTCGAAAAGATGGAGAACTTCTGAGCCGCTATAGGTCGTGGGTATGCATATGTGAGGAATGCCTTTTCGAATGCTGACGGCGCGGGCGAGCCCGACCGCGGAGGCGCCGCCAACGCTGATGACACAGTCTCTATCCTTGACCCTCTCGACTGCGTCGTCGACCAGCTGGGCTCTAACGTTGACGACGGCAGAGTCGAGGATGTTCGTGGTAAGGTTGGGAATGAGGGCTTGAATACGGCGAGCAATGGCCATGCGCGAGGGGCTGACGACGATGAGCGGCGATGTCAAGAGGAGACGACCGAGCTCGTTAGGCAGGCGGTCAATCGTACCGGGACCGTAGACGATACGGGAGGGCGGCGTGGGTGTCGTTCCGGGCGGCTTGGGGGAGGGCGACTTGCTGATCGTCCGTCTAGGCTCGTGATTGCTCCTAACTGCCCGCCGGCTGGAAGATGAAGACTTGCTCGACCTGGGACCGGGCGAGGGGGCCAAAGGGACGCTCCCAGCCGCGGCCGCCGCACTGCTTTTGGCAGAACGGCTGCTGGCGGCGGCATGGCTGGCCGCCGTCGCCACCTTGGGTGACATGGGATTCATTGCTCAGCCAGCTGCGGCACTCCATCTGGGCCTGGCTGGATGGAAGGCGTAGATGGAAAATACTGGGTTGATGAAGATGATGGCGATACAGTATGGCGTGTGTGAATAACTCGAGACGGACGATAGAAGCGGCAGTATGGCGATGACGGATGGAACAGATGCGTATGTTTGGTAACGTGTTTGACGATGATGACGGTGTTGACACTGCTGGTGGATGACAGGTGTTGCCTGGACAGGTGCCTTGTAAAGTGTCAGGCAGACTGGCCGCACGTCCACAATGACGTTTCTGCACCAGCTGCTTAGATGACACTAGCGAACAAATACAAGTGAAGAAAGACAGAATATTGTCCCGCAGAAGAATTGCGCCGGTGGCAATGGCAAAAGAGGAAATGCTGCTCGCTCAGGATCGCATGGGGAAGTGGCGAATTGGAGGGTAAAAGTCCATGCCGCACAACAGGGAAAAAAATATGGGCATTCCTTGGTTGTACATGGGCGTTTACTTTCCTCATACAGTGGGTGGCGACATCCTTAACCAGGTACCTCTATCCGATCGCCAAGATAGGCAAGATACTCAAGATGATGAAGCTTTAGACAAAAAAAAAAAAAAACCAGAAGATGATTAAAATTCAAAGGATAACTAGAATACCAGAGACGTAAAGCTACTTGAGATATATAACACAGAAGATAAATAAAATACTTCATAGCGGGTAACCAGGTACATATCGCCACCGAGCGCAGAAGGGGCGCTAGGTAGTCACTAACAGCGGGGTGCACACTTCAGAGCCGCGCTAGACTTTAGTGGAAGAGCCACTGTAGTTCCTACTAAGGTAACTGTAAAGCCGGGCCTTCTGCTCCGGGCCGGCGCTAACGGGTGAGGTTGAAGACCAAACACCCACCACAAGTTTTACGTGGTTTTATGAAAGCGAGACTGAAGAGAATGCTGAATGTTTTATTCTTCGAGCGGGATATGCATTTCATTCATGCGAAGAACTCGCCAACCTTGCAGCACACGCTACAGCTTGGAAAAATGCCCAGCGATTGTTGAAAACCAGCAGTCTGATTAGCCGAGACCTATGACGGCGCGGAAGACACAGTACGAAAGGTCTACGGCATTGTTGATCTTTGCTCACATCAAAGAGTTGGCCGGGAGCAAAATTTAAGTTGGATAATACCTTTGTCATCTCCGTTCGCTCTTTATTAGTCCACCGCACTGGAGATAACGCAGTCCAGGTGTAGGGTACTAGCTGACTACATGATGGGCCAGCGGTTTGAGCAGCTCTTGTGCAAACTTGTCTACCAAGAAACTTTAGAAACAACTGAATCAAATTTCCTATCTGACGCGAAGAAAATGGCAACTATCTATGCGGCATGATCTTTTGTGTGGTGGCGCTTCTCATCTGACACCACCGATGTTGTCAATCCGTCAGCAGGAGCCTATCCCAGATTCCTGCGCAATAGTTTCCATGTGCTGTTGACTTTTGCCCGTTTCATAATTCCGCCAGGACTTGGTTTAGGTTACAAAAATTAATTTAGCGGCAAAGATGGTCAATTTGTTTGTTGAACATGCAGGCGGAATCTGGACTAAGCTACCCGAACATTTCAAACAAAAATATGTATAGTAATCATATGTATTTCATTTACCAGATTTCCCTCACTATGCTACATGTACTGCTAATTTCGGTGCATCATGTAACCATACTGTAAAACCTATTGCATAATATACTTTACTCTTGTCATTGACCTTTATATAAAAGCTCTGGCCCGCCTCGCATCAACCCCCCCCCCCCCCCCCCCCCCCCCCCCCCCCCGGTTCTCCCGCTTCAATACCCTGGAACGACCCTCATGCGGACGTGGAGGCCACCCGCAATCTTGGACGTGACCAGCTGCTCAAACTTGATGTTGGCCTCGTCCAGCATGGCCTTGTCGCGGAGCTCAAACTCGAAGCGGCCGACCCAGGCAGCCAGCAAGCACGCGAACTCGCCCCTTGCGAAGCTCATGCCGATGCAGCTGCGCGGGCCGTGCAGGAACGACATGAAGGCGTAGTTGCTCGACGCGCCGCCCAGGGCCGCGTCCTTGGCGTTGGCCGCCGTGCCGCCGAGCCCGTCGGCGGCGCCGGCCACCAGCCACCGCTCCGGCCGGAACTGGCGGCTGTCC
>MWMN01000010.1:0-130515 GCA_002968875.1 Cordyceps cicadae | reverse complement strand
CCCCCCCCCCCCCCCCCCGGTTCTCCCGCTTCAATACCGGAACGACCCTCATGCGGACGTGGAGGCCACCCGCAATCTTGGACGTGACCAGCTGCTCAAACTTGATGTTGGCCTCGTCCAGCATGGCCTTGTCGCGGAGCTCAAACTCGAAGCGGCCGACCCAGGCAGCCAGCAAGCACGCGAACTCGCCCCTTGCGAAGCTCATGCCGATGCAGCTGCGCGGGCCGTGCAGGAACGACATGAAGGCGTAGTTGCTCGACGCGCCGCCCAGGGCCGCGTCCTTGGCGTTGGCCGCCGTGCCGCCGAGCCCGTCGGCGGCGCCGGCCACCAGCCACCGCTCCGGCCGGAACTGGCGGCTGTCCGGGCCCCAGAGCGCCGGGTCCGCGTTGACCGCCCAGGGCAGCAGCAGCAGCCGCGTGCCGCGGGGGATGCGCTGGCCCTGAATCACCGTGTCGCGCACGGCCACGCGGCCCGACTGCGGCACCGGGCTGTACAGCCGCAGCGCCTCGCTGCACACGGCGCCGAGGTACGGCAGGCGGTCGACCTCGAGGCTCGTCACCACGGCGGCGCGCGGGTCCGTCGCGGACGGCAGGTGCGCGCGGATCTCCTCGCGCAGGCGCGTCTGGACGTCCGGGTGGCAGCAGAGCGCGTAGATGGCGAGGGTCAGCGCCGAGGCGGTCGTCTCGTGGCCGGCGCCGAGAAAGGTCATCATGTGGTGGGCGAGCTCCTCGTCGCCGAAGACGCCGGAGCGCATCGCGACGGACAGGATGTCGACGTCGTCGAGCTTGCTCTCCCGCAGCCGCTCCTTCTTGGCGCGGATCAGGTCGCCGCAGACGCCGCGGATCTGCGCCGAGGCGCGCAGCATCTCGCGCGGGCGCGGCACCAGCCGGTTGAGGATCAGGGACGGCGGCAGCACGGAGGAGACGAGGTCGACGAGGGCGAAGATGACGCGGTCCTGCAGCGTGTGCGTGGCGACGCTCATGTACGTCTTGACGAGGGGGTCGTGCTCGTTGTGCGTGGCGCCAAAGTCGCGGCCCATGCCGGCGACGCCGATGACGTCGAGGGAGACGCGGCCGGCCCAGTGCTCGACCTCGATCTCGGCGCGGCCGTCGGCGTCGCAGGCCTCGCCAATGACCTGCACCACCTCGCAGGCCTTGCGCCAGAACAGCGGGTAGAGGTCCTTGATGTGGCGGAAGGCAAAGGCCGGCAGGAGGTTTCGGCGCTGCAGCTTGTGCTCCTGGCCCTCGACGAGGACGAGGCCGTGGCCCAGGACGGGGCCGAACACTTCTCGCAGGGCTGGCGGCTTCTCGAACTCGTATGCCTTGGAGACGGTGATTTCAGCGAGGGCCGCCGGTGATGTCACGAGGACGTGCTCGCGGTGAAAGGGTCCAAACATGCGAATGAAGCCGTCATTTGGAGTTTGCTCAATCCTGCGGGAACTGTCAATATAGGGATACATATCCGTCCACGGATCGTTTCCTACCATTCTCGGCCAGCGGGACCGAGACCCTCGTTGACGGCTTGAATCGTATGCCCGAGGCCCAGTTGCCAGCCTGGAGCAGTCGGCAGCTTGCGCAAGGGCGATACAAAGAAGGGATATATAAACATGGACCAGAAACCGTATGCAATAACTTGGGCAGTCCACAGCGCCAAAAAGACCCTGATGCCGATGGCCCTGGTGGCTCCTTCATTGGTGAGCATGAATGCGGCGGCCCCGAGGCCGGAGCCGACGGTGATTGTCGGAATGGCGGACGGCATGACAAAATTCAAGGTGGATTTAACGGAGAGAGAGCGAGAAGGAAAAAAACGAGAGGGACAAAGGCCAAGGTTGTAATTATTTATTGATTTTCCATTTGACATGACGACGAATAGCCCGCCGAGTCCGCAAGGTCGCAAAGTCCGCCAGGGTCTTGATATACTCAACAACCCGCGCCTGATGAATGACTGTTGTTCAGTGACAAGTTACAGGTAAGTGAACGCCCCGACCACTAATAAACTCCGTTATCCCGTCCCCCGCGTTCGAGCTGGGACGGGAATTTGAGCATTATTATTACCCCACGTATGTAAATAGACAGGTACGTACTTGACACTGCCACGAGACACGAGATGGCGAGGCAGAATCTCCCCTTACCCTTCTGTGCCAGCTTGTAAACCACTGCTAACAGCAGGTGGGCCGAGGAGACTCAACCGGCGGTCATGGCTGGCATTCTTGTTCCTGATGGTACATTGCATGGGAGGGCAGACACGCCCGAGCGGTGATCTGGTACGGGTGATCTGCTGAAAACCGAGGCACCGGCTGAAGACTACCTCCCTCCATACATACTAGATAAGGGCAGGGCTCCCATGTATTCCATCCACTTTTACGCACCGGGCGTTTCTAAACCTTGTTGCGCCGTCTCCGCGCTAGTTTATTATTATTATTATTGTTATGCCTTGGTCCAGGGTCCTAGATCCGGCCAGCCAGCAGCCTCACATGTGCTGCGGATCTCGGTCTTCGCTCACAAACAGAACCAACCGGAGGCGGGGAAATTTTCTACAAGTTGTTTTCATTCCCTTTTTTTTTTCTTTGGGCACAAGGACTGCAAAGAAAAAAAAAAACAAGAGCAAATGGCTGTCATCGACGAGGCGACTACTCTGCTCATATTTTTGCTGATTCAACTTTATCCAATTGTTTGGATTTGAATGGCTCCACCAAGGTCCAAGAGCCGACTTTCACATGCCAAATTTGCCAAACTCTGTCGCAATTAATAACACATGATTCACGGCAAGGCCGAGTCGATTGACTGCGAGGCAGAGAGTAAAGAAAAAGAGACAGTTTGTTTTCGAATTTTGGAATTTCTTTCTTCATGCTATCAATGGCAAATACATGTGAATCAGAAAAAGTATCTATGTAAACCTGGTATATCGACATTGTCTAAGTTCAAGGAACATGTTGGAAAAGAAAATGTTCTTTCGCAACAAAGGGAAAAAAAAAAATCATCAACAAGACCGTACACTTTCTAAATTTCCCGCTGTCCATGAATCCATCACTCATACAAGCTCCATCTCCGAGTTGAGATCTCCGTAGGTGGCCTTGTAGAGATCGGCCAGGTACGTGGTGCGCGGGGCCCAGGCGCCGGTGCCGCCCTTGGGGAAGACGGTGCTGGCGTTCTTGAGGTACGTCGAGCCCAGGTTGAGCAGGGGTTTGATCTCCATCTTGTCCGGGTTCGCCAGGCGCGGCGTCGCCGAGGTGTGCCCGCTGGCCTTGAGCTCGTTGACCAGGCGGACGAGCACCTTGGCCGCGCAGTCGGCGCCCAGCGTCCACGACGCGTTCTCGTAGCCGACCACGTACACGAGGTTGGGCAGGTCCTGCACCATGCTCGCGCGGTAGATGAACTTTTCCGTCACGTCAAACGGCGCGCCGTCGATGCTGAGGCGCATGCCGCCGGCGAAGCGCAGGCCCAGACCGGTGGCGGTGACGATGACGTCCGGGTTGAGCTGGGCGCCCGACTTGAGCTTGATGCTGTCGGCGGTGACGGTCTCGATGTGGTCGGTGACGATGCTGGCCTTGCCGCTGCGGATGGCGGCGAAGATGTCGCCGTCCATGGAGGCGCACAGGCGCTGCTGCCAGGGCTTGTAGGCCGGGGAGAAGTGCGGGTCGACGGAGACGGACTTGGGCAGCAGGCGGCGGTTGACGGCGCGGATGAGGGCGCGGGCGGCGTTGGGGAAGAGGCGGCAAAAGTAGATCATGATGTAGCTCTGGATGATCCAGAGCGAGCGGTTCAGCGAGTGGGCGATGAAGCCCGGCAACAGCGCGAATATGAAGCGCGCGGCGAGGGACCGCTTGGCGAGGGGCATGATGTAGGTCGGGCTGCGCTGCAGCATGGTGACGTGCTGGACCTTTTCGGCGACGGCCGGCACGACAGTAACCGCAGTGGCGCCACTGCCGATGACGACCATGTGCTTGTCGCTGTAGTCGTAGTCTTCGGGCCAGAACTGCGGGTGGATGACCTTGCCGGCGAAGTTGTCGATGCCGGGGATGAGAGCCTTCATGGGCGTGTCGTAGTCGTAGTAACCGGTACCGAGGATCATGAAGCGCGTGCGCAGGGTCTGGGGCTCGCCGCCGTCGACGGTGTAGCTGACCTCCCAGCACTGCTCCTTGGATAGCCAATTGGCGGCGACGACGCGGTGGTGGTAGCGGATTTGCTTGTCGATGCCCGTCTCGCGCACGGCCTCGACCATGTAGCTCTTGATGTCGGCGCCCTGCGCGACCGTCTCGGCCTTGCCCCAGGGCTTCCAGGAGAAGCCAAAGGTATAGATGTCCGAGTCGGAGCGGATGCCGGGATAGCGGAAAAAGTCCCAGGTGCCTCCCAAGCTGTGACGCGCCTCAAAGATGGCGTAGCGGGTGCCCTTGGGGCCGTCCGTTTGTAAGCGGTAGGCAGCGTTGATGCCAGAGATGCCGGCGCCGACGACGAGGACGTCGAGGTCCAGCTGTGTAGAGGCCATTGCGTTTTGGTTGTTTGGTTGTTTGGTTGTTTGGTTGTTTGGTTGTTTGGTTGTTTGGTTGTTTGGTTGTTTGGTTGTTTGGTTGTTTGGTTGTTTGGTTGTTTGGTTGTTTGGTTGTTTGGTTGTTTGGTTGTTTGGTTGTTTGGTTGTTTGGTTGTTTGGTTGTTTGGTTGTTTGGTTGTTTGGTTGTTTGGTTGTTTGGTTGTTTGGTTGTTTGGTTGTTTGGTTGTTTGGTTGTTTGGTTGTTTGGTTGTTTGGTTGTTTGGTTGTTTGGTTGTTTGGTTGTTTGGTTGTTTGGTTGTTTGGTTGTTTGGTTGTTTGGTTGTTTGGTTGTTTGGTTGTTTGGTTGTTTGGTTGTTTGGTTGTTTGGTTGTTTGGTTGTTTGGTTGTTTGGTTGTTTGGTTGTTTGGTTGTTTGGTTGTTTGGTTGTTTGGTTGTTTGGTTGTTTGGTTGTTTGGTTGTTTGGTTGTTTGGTTGTTTGGTTGTTTGGTTGTTTGGTTGTTTGGTTGTTTGGTTGTTTGGTTGTTTGGTTGTTTGGTTGTTTGGTTGTTTGGTTGTTTGGTTGTTTGGTTGTTTGGTTGTTTGGTTGTTTGGTTGTTTGGTTGTTTGGTTGTTTGTTTGTGGTTCTGGTGAATGTTTCTGTTTGTATTCTATCGTTCGGGTATAGTTGGAAGAAGGGAGAAGCGAAGCAAAAAGTCTAATCAGGAGAGTGAGACAGGGAGAGACGGGGAGAGGGAGAGAGACGGCAGAGCCAGACATGAGAATACTTTGCCTACATCATATATAGTGGCTGCCTCGGTGCCGGTGCCAGTGCCACTGTTGACTAGCAAGCACTGAGGATTCTATTACCGACCCCCGCCCGAGGGTAGATGGCGGGGAGGATGGAGGGATGGAGGGATGGAGGGATGGAGGAGGGCTGGATGGAGAGTACGGAGCGGAGCCTCCAAAATTTCAACCGAGGCACCTAAAAAAAAAGAGGGAAAAAAAAAGAAGACCCCCCGCTGTCGCCGGCCCCGGGGCTGGCCCCCCCCCCCTCCCCCCCCCCCCCCCTTCCCCCTGTTCGGTTTCCCCAGTGAGTGGCCAATAATAATTACAGGTACCTTGGGTACCCTAATTACTGGTTACCTCCCTATCAACTGCATCAGCCAGAGAGTCAAGGGGAAATACGACAACCCGAGCGACCGCAATGCAAAATGGCCTGTTTTGGATACACGATGACGTTCCTTGCGCATAGAAAATACAAAAAAGAAGAGCAAAAAAAAAAAAAAAAAACACTACAACAAAGAGCTTGTTGGGATCCTCCTGCGTTTTACAATCGCGCCACTTATCAGTCCCTGCTCATGGCCTAGAGATACAGAGTCATGGACTCCAGAGTAAATCATCCAAGTCATGCCATCCACATGGCGCGATATTACGTATGTTTATTTCCTAGCATCATGCCCAACCAACTGGAGCACATATTGTACATATACACACACACATTCCCAGATTGAGTACATGGCAGCCCGCCTGGCCCCTTTCCGGTGCCGCGACACACGCCGACTCCGTTCCGCAGGCCGCACTAACAACAACACGCACCCGGCTAACTAGTGGTTACTACTCAGTAGCTGGTTGGCAAGTGGTTACATCCATTATTGGTAGGTAGGTAGGTAGGTAGGTATGTAGGTGGTCATTAATTTACCCCATCATGCACGGCTCCTCCGTAATAACTTAGTGGTCAGCCTTGTTACTACCGCATTGACGTCTCTCCGCGACAGCTGCTGCCAGACACGACAGCCTCGGTGTCGCGTGTCTCGCTGCCCCCGGTACTCGTCGTCGTCCTCGCCGGCCACTGCTCCTGACCCTTCTCGGCCCTCTCCGGCTTACCGCCGCCGCCGCCGCTGCCACTGCCACTGCCACTGCCGCCGCCGCTGCCGCTGCCGCTGCCGCTGCCGCCCTGCATCTCGATGCCGAACAGCTGCTCCGCGCTCTCCGTCACCGTACCGCTGGTCATCGTAAAGTTGGTCATCGTCAGCTTCGTCGGCAGCGGGTTCACGCTCTGCGGCGGGTGTCGGCGCAGACGCGCACCCGCGCCGCCCTGCCCGTCGCCGCCGCCGATCGTCCGGAAGCCCGTCGCCGAGTGGCCCGACTTGGACGACCGCAGCGACAGCATCGGCGCCACGTGCCGGTCAAAGAAGACCTTGAGCCGCGGGAAGATGATGGGCAGGTTCGTCACCACCGTCGCCACGCATGACTCTCGCACGCTCCACGCGCCGGCGGCCTGCGGGCCGTTGATCGGATCCTGTCCCAGGGGGGAGGGGAGGGAGGCGTCATCTTGTTAATATTGCGTACAGGAAAGGGTCCGGGAGTTTACGTGCGACAGAAACGTGGAGTGACATGGCAAGGAAACTGGCGCCACTTACCATAGTAATCATTATGCTTCGCAGCAGCGCGCATACCATGATGAACACGCCAGAGGTGAAGAGAATCGTCGAAGCAATCTTCTTGGATAGCTTCAAGCCCGACTTCCAAAGCATCGGAACCGGGATCGACATGAGGTAGAAGTCGGTCGACGCGTTGAGCGCGAGGTTCGTCCAGATGATCTGGATCGAGAGCGCAGGCTGGCAGCCATCTAGCGACGCAGCACGCAGCTTTGTTAGTTCATCTCCGCGTCGCCCTTGCAAACTCGTCAGACACTCACTGCCTGGATCTGGATAAATCTGCCAGTATCGGTGGAATGGGCGGCAGGACAAGAACATTGTCCCAAGAAGCACCAGATACGTGGTGCCAAGCAGTGCAAAGCCAAAGTAAATCTGCTTGGTGTAGCTCTTGTGCAGGCCAGACTATTCCAGTCCAATTAGCCAACACTCGCCTTCCCACACCCTTGCCAGGCAAGTATTCGGGGTCGTACCGTCAATCGCGTGTAGAATACTAGCATACAGGTCTTGTATAGCCAGAGAACGGTTCCATATGTCGTCCAACCGGCGACCTGTATCTTGGATCCAATCACACTGAGGCTGGAGAGTTAGTGGCAACGCGGTGCAGATTGGGGTCGCCGTGACCATGTTTTTTTTACTGACCGGAGCCGGTACTCGGGGCTGTCTGGCGCAAGCGCTGCTCTTTCCTGCTCCGTCATGCCCGAGTTGGCCAGGCCGTGTGCGACATTGCCCACGTTATATGCCAGAATCGTCTCGACCAGGTAGAAGAACTTGACGCCGTCAGTCGCACGCCTTGTACATGTATTACAGCTGAAGAGCAACCCCGAGTGAATGCTCAGCCAAAAGTTCATACTGACCGTTCCGACCGAGACGAGATAGTCGTCCCATCGCAGGTTGCGGACCCCGAGCATTGATATCCGCAGGGCTACTCGTAGCGCAGTGACGGTCATCGCAACCGCCAGAAGCGTCCAGGCCTCGATGGCAAAGACGCGAAAGGCATCTTCGGCAGCACTGCTCCTCCTCGGCAGCGGCGCCGCCATCCCTCGCGCCTCGTGGTCGACAATGGCGCTTACGATGTCCAGGAGGCGGTGGGGGAGTGCTGGCATGGTAATCGCCTCGTCGACGGCGCACTAGAAGACAGTCTCATTTCGCGGTAGTCAGATATAGAGGAGGGGAAGCGATTATGGGAAACAAAGGGAGAGGTTAGCTGCAAATGCTCCAAGGTGCACAGATGCGGCAAAAAAAAAAAAAAAACAAAGAAAGAAAGGATGCAACAACCCTCTTGACACCGCTCCCCCCTCCCTCCTTGAAGTGCAGAACGGATGATGCAGTGTGACAGCACACTGTACAATAATAAGGAGGGGGATTCGGGTGACAGAATGGGCAGCTGAATACAATACAACTGCTAACAAGGCAGACAGTGCGCAACGGCCGCCCAGGAGACCGGGATGAGACCGGGATAAAAAGGCGTTCCCGTTATAAAAGAGACATGGACCCCCTTGAAGCCCCCCCCCCCCCTTACTATCAACATGCAGGCTGTCGGCGGTGAGCCAAGGACTACGTTACTTTGGATATTTCGGTAAAAAAAAAAAAAGAGTCAAGTTGACAGGGGGTCGCCCCCTTGAACCGTTCCTATATTCCTATAACAAACTGTCTTTGCCCTCTACCCCAGACTCTTTGGAGGTTGGCTGACAAGAGCTGAGTGAAGACAGACCGGAAATTTGCATTCCTTTGCCGAAATAATCAACGACAGTTTTTCAAGGTGCCCCTCAGCTCAAACTCTTCCTTGTCCATTCCTACAAAAAAAAAACTATAATGCCACACTAAAATTCAGCCGCTCCAACACGAAGCGCTCGAAACTCCAGAGTATCGATCTAGACTCAATATTGTCGCAAAGGCAATTGTCACAGTCTCAGTTAGTCTCCTTCTCATTGTGAATTGTGACGTAGGAAAAGTTATTCTCCAAGGCGTCAAAGTCAATGCCAAGATCAAAACATCTGCACCATCTGTCTCATCCGTCAATTTGCCCACAAGGCACGGTGGACGGCTGAAGTTTCTTCTGAAGCGCCATTCCCGCAACCCAGTTTTACGGGTTGTTTCTTTCTAAATATACCTTTTTCGTCCAACTATTGGATCTATTTATTACATCATGGGCTGCTGGTCAATGACGCTGGAGCACGTGCCCGTCGCTCGGGCCTAATCTCAAACCTGTCATACTATTGAATACTTTTGCGGCACATGTTCAGTGGTGTTCAGTACCGATTGCACCATCTTTTTGGTCCAACATGTATTGCCGACGTGTCCGCGCATGAGAAATGGTCTCCAAAGAGTCGACCAAACCCATCTCAGACCTTGTCATCTGATGCGTCTTCGGCAGCCATGTAAGTTGAAAGCCATTATTCAGGACTATCAAGATGAGCAATCGGGAGCCACAAGCCCACCATCATTGATTCAACCTGCCTCTTCCCCTGCGAGATGGCCTGATTGTGCTTTCGAAGCCGCATTGAGGACAAGGGCCGTCTCCATCACAAACCACAGAAACGCGTTGCAGTAAAGTAACACATCAGATCATAACAACGCAGATCACATGGCTCCCGCAACCGGGCCGCTCACCGATGACGCCCTTCTTTGTTTCCCAATGCAGCAACCCAACCTCATCGCGGCGGGAATTTGCATGGGTGCCCCTCATAAAGGCCCTAAAAGCGGCTGTTCCCGCAACCCGCCCGCATTATTCATGCTATAACTCCGTCCTGCGTCCTAGTCTTGCATCTTGCATCAGCCCATGTCTCTCATGTCCAGTGCATGTCCCGCAGGCGAAGGAATAACACCTTGTTTGCCTCGAATGATCGCTTCTTACTCGTCCAGGACACGACGCATGGGCTAGCTGCAGATACGGAGCTTACCTCCTTCTCCATCTCCCGCCATCGCCCCCATTGTCGAGATGCTGACTGTCTCGGAAGCTGACAAGAAAACCCGTCATAATGTCTCCTTGAAGGGGAGCTAATGTAGGACAACTGTCGACTCCAATATTGAATCAGGCTGCGTAACGCGCCGGTGACATGCACCAGCAGCAAACTACGTCGGCTCTATTTCTTGGTCAATGGATGGTTTATTAGTTTGCTCTCCCTCGTCAATCCTTCTCTAAATCTTTCAACTGCAAACTGCTATTTTTTTTTTTTTTTTGGTGTGCTGGTGTGTTGCGACTGCATCCGTCCCCAGGAGGATATTCGCAAGCAGGCTGTCACTACGTACTACTCTACGGTTTTGATCCTTACAGGCTTCCCCTCCCCTCCAAACATGGAGAAACTCGATTGCGTTGTGATCGGCAGTGGTCCGTTTTCCCCTGGCCAGTCCCCTCTTTCCCCTTCCCTCCTCCCATTTCCTCGGCTCGGCGCAAGCCGCGCCACGCCGCACAAGTCATCACAATCACACGCGAATGTCTCTGAGATGCTGAGGGAGATGTGACTGACTGACGCTGGAATACACAGGAATTTATGGCTTGGCCTCCGCGAAGCAATATCACGTCACCCACCCAAGCGACAAGCTCGCCGTTTACGAGTCTAGCCCCAGCCTCGGCGGTTGCTGGTCGGAGCAGCGGATATACCCTTGTCTCAAGACGAACAACCTCCGGGGAACCTATGAGTATCCCGACTTTCCGCTCGAAGCTGTCGGGATCGAGCCCGCCAAGGACCACATCCCAGGAGAGACAGTGAATGCCTACCTCAGGGCCTACGCTGCACACTTCGGCGTTGATCAGCTCATCCGTTTCAACACAAAGGTGACCGTCGCGGAGCACCAGGAGGACGACACCAATGGTGGTTGGATCCTGACTATCCAAGGCCCGGCCGGAGACGGCGCCCACACCAGGGTCTTTACCCGTCGCCTGATTGTAGCCACAGGCGGCACGTCGGATCCGATTATCCCCACGTTCATCGACCAGGGCACATTTGGACGCCCCATATTCCATGGCAGAGACTTTCCACGCTACCTTGAGACGCTGAAAACGGCCAAGAGGGCAACTGTGTATGGAGTGGGAAAGTTCGCGTGGGATGTCGCCTATGCGTATGCCACAGCCGGCGTCAAGGTTGACTGGGTCATCCGCGGTAAGCGCATCTTTGTTTGTCGCCGCATGATGGATTTCGGCCTGTTCTAATTCCCTGTACTGCAGCCTCTGGCCACGGCCTGGGCTGGATAGCGCCACCGCGAGTGACGCCCTTCAAGATATGGCTCGAAAGACTGGCACGTGAGTAATAGCAACCGCCGCCGCTGTGAGCGCCAATCATCCATCATCATCCTAATGCCGTGTCAGAAACTCGCGCCATGACCTGGTTCAGCCCGTCCATCTGGTCGGATACGGATGGCTATTCTTGGATTCAGCGCTTTCTGCACGGGACCTGGCTGGGTCGTCTCGCCGTCAAGGCCGTGTGGAAACTCATCACCCATGATGTCCACCGGACTCTCGCCCTTGACAAGCATCCCGAGACCGCCAAAATGAAAGCCAAGACTCCCCTCATGTATGCGGCTACCAGCGTCGGCATCCTCAACTACGAAGAGGACATCTTCGAGTTCGTTCGTAACGGCACCATCAAGCTTCACTTTGCAGACGTTGAGAAGCTCAGCCCTGGAAAGGTGCACCTCGCTAACGGCATGACCCTCGAGTCCGACGTGCTCATGGCATACGCTGGGTGGCATCAGACTCCGACTATCAAATTCTTGCCGGAAGGTATTGAAGCCGAGCTTGGGCTTCCCCATTCTCGAACCGACGGCGAGTGGGATCCCGAGACAGGAAAGCAAGCGCAGCTGATCAGATGTGCCGATGAAGAGATCCTGACCAGGCTTCCTATGCTGAAAGACTTCCCTCAGTTCCCTGACTATGTCCCTGTCGCCAAGGAAGATGGCGTCACGACATCCAATCCCAAAGCTCGTACAAGCTTCATGATGTATCGTTTCCTGGCGCCGCAATCGGCAAGGCTTCTTCAGTGTCACGATATTGCCTTTACAGGCCTCAGCATGAATTTCAACAACGTGACTACGGCGCACGTCGCTGGTCTGTGGATAAGTGCCTTCTTGGATGGCAAGCTGGACCACGATCCGTCTGCCATTGCCAGAGACGAGAATGCGTATGGAAAGCTGCGATACCAGACCGTGCTTTACAATAGATACGGACGCTGGCGTCATCCCCTGGATTGGGGAAATCGGCCTCCTTGTTTCATCTTCGACAGCCTTAGCTACATCAGCATCCTATTACGCGACCTCGGGTTGAAGACACACAGGAAGGGCAGCTCTTTCCAGGAGATTTTCGGGTCATATGGAGTCAACGACTATCGCAGTTTGAACGAAGAGTGGGCAGCGTCCCAGGCCCTCGAGTCACAGAAGGCTTGACCCCTTGCTTGAATAACACGAGTTGGGTTGGGATACGTGTCTCGTGGAATGTAGCGAATTCGTCGTGGCTGCGGGCAGCTTTTTTCGTTTTTCCTTCTTATGCATAATATGATATGAATGACGAGTAGTACCGAGTACAATGCCCATGCACATGATGTTCCAAGTTAATCTCTGCGGGTATTGCGAAAACATCACCATGGTCCCCATGCAAACGGCGTGACGGCTCCATGCATCACGTGCTGCACAACTACAGAAAACCCGCATCTAGGGAGCTGTTGCATCCTTTACTCTTCCATTTTACAGCGTCTCATGCAGCAACCCGATCCTGACATCCTCCAGTTGTTCCCCAGCAAATGTCATGTCGACTATAATAGTCAAGCTCGGTGGCGCTGCCATCACCGACAAGTCAGTGCCGGACACACTGTCTGACAGCATCGAGAACCTGATTGACAGTGTTGCGCATGCCTATCATCAAGCGCTGCGCCCAACCGGCCGCCGAATGATCCTCATCCACGGTGCGGGTAGTTTTGGGCACCCGCCCGCGAAGAAGTATCAGGTCAAGGCGGGGTGGAACGCAGGCCCGTCTGGTGGCGACGACGTCGAACGTGCCCGCGACAGTGTCAAGTTTGGCATGGCAGTTACCAGGCAGCGCGTGCTGCAGCTGCATCTTCACGTTATCCAGCGCCTTCATGAGCGGGATCGCATGCCCGTTCTGTCCGTTTCGACCTACGACACCATAGAAACGGACGACGGAGCCGCGACGGAGGACTCCATCGCCCGTCTGGTAACGCGCGTGCGCCAGGTGCTGGACGCAGGCTTCGTGCCGCTTCTGTTTGGCGATGCCGTGTTTGATCGTGCGCTGGGTTCGACCATCTTTTCCGGGGACGCTCTCATGTACCACCTCGCCGACCGCCTCTCCACCGTCAGGCGCTGCGTATTCGTCACCGACGTGGCTGGCATCTTCACGCAAGACCCGAAGCGCTGCCCAGATGCTACGCTGATCAAGAAGATACACTGCAGCCAGGCTGCTGACGGTGGCACGATCGAGCAAGAAGACGAGGCGGCTGCAAACGTGGACGACGTTACAGGTGCGATGCGGAGCAAGTGGCAGTGGGCGAAACGCATCATAATGGATACAAAGCAAGTACAGCAAGTCGTCATTTGTCAGCCGTCGGACTCGTCGAGGGCGATTGGCTACGACGACGGCAATGGAGATGGAACGGCCGTTGTTGACTGGACCGTAATTGTTCGATGAGAGCGCCGTGGATGATGGGCTTGGCGCACCTTGACTGCATGACGCTGATGAGAAAACGACAGCCCATAACTCAATTTCGACAGCCAGTTGCCTTCATACCCCTCTTGAGCCTTTTTATGAAGCATCAGACCACTTCTCATAAGATTTCTTTCCACCTTCTACACCTCCAGCGCACGGTGATGTGATTGGAGCATTGGTTGGTTGAAGTGGACTTACCCTGTAGCAGACGTCGAGTTTAGTTCTGGGTTCAATGCAACCGAGGTCGGATAAAGACGCCGCGCGGCTGTCTTTTCATTCCTACCTCCTCGGACTTTAACCGATGGATGCGCGAGCAATTCCTTATTCAAGTTCCCCGTACAACTTTATTACTGACGGCTCGGACGTGGCCGCCGGAGGGTGATTGGCCAAGCAACCTGTCACAAGCGAGGCAATTACTAGCCCTCGGGGTACAAGTAATGACGGCTGCTGCCGGTGTTCAGCGACTTGTCTCAGAGCTGAGCGCCACCAGCCTCAATCATCAAAGGATTGCGAGATAGGAGTACAACGGATAAGCTCAGCTCGAGCTATCTTTGTCGGAGCTCGCCGCCTCTGAGCGATAAGGAAATGCGTTACAACCTAGACCGATGGATATTCTGCGATAGAAAACCCGCATTGCCTTATCGTTCCAGAGCTTCCCCTTGGACTCTCTCCACATGCCCTCTTGCGCTATTCTGAGTCGGCGTATCGGCCAACGCTAGGAAGCCTTGTTGATCTGAGCTGTTGTCGGAAACCTTGTTGCCCGCAACCTCACAAGTTTCTATTTAAGCAGCAGACTTCCCGGATACTTATGAAGACGAGGCAGCTTCCCAAGTAGCATCGCTTCCAGTCATTCCGGCTTCAGCAGGTTTGCCCCCAACAACCGCCAGGATTCAGCAGGTTCGCCTGATCATAACCGCGCGAGAAGTTTCTGGTGACCCTTATCGCCACCCAATTACCTGGCACTATATGAGGGCTGAAATACAATACCGTTTATTGGACCATAAGCAATGGATGAAGATCACGGGCCGCAATCTATTGGGCCGGCATACACGCCGCGTCGCACTGTCGGCTCCGGGCTCCGGGCTGTGAGGCGGGCCTTGACCACCAAGCAGGGTCTACTTGGTGACTACGACTATGGCTTCCTCTTCCGGCCCAACCTGCCCTTCATGAAGCGTTCGACCTCCCGCAGCCCATTCTTCGGGCTCAATGACCGCATGCCCCTGCTCCTGGGTCTGCTCCTCGGCCTACAGCACGCGCTGGCAATGCTCGCCGGCATCATCACGCCGCCGCTGCTGCTCAGCGGTCCATCCGGCGCCAATCTCGACGTGGGCCAACAGCAGTATCTCGTCTCTACGGCACTCATCGTGTCGGGCATTCTGTCAATGGTACAGATAACCCGGTTTCGCCTACTAAAGACTCCGTAAGCAAGCGGATCTCGTGATGCTATCGCACCACGGCCTGCTAACCATGTCCAGCTACTACATTGGCACCGGCGTCATCTCCGTCGTCGGCATCTCCTTTAGCGTTATACCAATTGCCCTTGGAGGCTTTGAGCAAATGTATGCTAACGGCTATTGCCCGTCCGCGCCAGACGGCACCCGTCTGCCCTGCCCCCGCGGCTACGGCGCACTCATCGGCACTTCAGCGCTGTGCGCCCTCCTTGAGATCATTGTCTCCTTCATCCCGGCACATATTCTCCTGCGAATGTGCCCGCCCATCGTCACCGGACCTACCGTCATGCTTATTGGCGTACATCTCATAGAGAGCGGCTTCAAGGGTTGGATGGGAGGTTCCGGGCCTTGTTCTGACCCGGCTACTGCCAAAGGCATCTTTGCCGCCTGTCCAAACACCAGCGCGCCACACCCACTGCCCTGGGGCTCGGCTGAATTCTTCGGCCTCGGATTCTCTGTCTTCATCACCATCATGCTCTGCGAGCGCTTCGGGTCGCCCATCATGAAGTCAACATCCATCGTCATCGGCTTGCTCGTCGGCTGCATAATTGCAGCCGCGTCTGGCTACTTTGACCGGTCCGGCATCGACATCGCGCCTGTTGCCTCCTTCATATGGGTACACACCTTCCCGCTCTCTCTCTACGGACCGCTAGTGCTGCCCATCCTCGCCGTGTACCTCATCTGCGCGTGCGAGGCCATTGGCGACATCACCGCCACCTGCGACGTGTCGCGGCTCGAGGTCGACGGCGCGGCGTACGAGTCGCGTATTCAGGGCGGCGTGCTCGCCGACGGCCTCAACGGCTTGCTCGCCTGCCTCATGACCATGACACCAATGAGCACCTTTGCTCAGAACAACGGCGTCATCGCCCTCACGCGCTGCGCCAACCGCCGCGCCGGCTACGCCTGCTGCCTCTTCCTCATCGTCATGGGCGTCTTCGCCAAGTTTGCCGCCGCCATCGTCGCCATTCCTCCATCCGTCATCGGCGGCATGACCACGTTTCTCTTCGCCGCCGTCGCCGTCTCGGGCGTCGCGATCGTGGCGCGCGGCGTCTCCTTCACCCGCCGCAACCGCTTCATCCTCACGGCCGGCCTGTCGCTCGGGTACGGTGCGACCCTCGTGCCGACCTACTTTTCCAACATCTTCACGTACAAGGGCGAAAACAAGTCCCTCCAGGGGTTCTACGACGCCATCGTGCTGGTCATGCAGACGGGGTTCGCTGTCACGGCGGCCGTCTGCATGATTCTCAACCTGACGCTGCCGGAGGAGCTCGAGGATGACGTCAATGGTGAGGAGACGGAACTGGCTCACGTGGACGGTGTGCATGAGAGCAAGGCACAGATGAGGAACAACGTACATGAGCATGACGGGGGGTCTGGAGTTTTGCGATAGACGGCGTTGCCTGGAAACAGGGCACAGAATAGAAAAGTCCACTACGAAAATGGTTCCCGGTACGCGCGATTCTACCATATAGTCGTCCATTTCAAGTGCATAATGTGTGTGTACTGAGTAAAATTATTCAAAAAATATAAACAACTGCGCCGCCCACGTTCCCTCCGTATCCTCCTCTTTTTTGTTTATAGTACAAGAATTATGAATAAAGCTTGCGCTCGTCATCAAATGGGACAGAAAAGCTGAAAGACAACAACCCCAAAGAAAAGAAACAGCGCCTGGTATGCCCAAAAGTTTTCCATAATTCTCACCGAGCTCCCCCCCCCCTCCCTTGCACCTTGTGAACCAGCGCCCGAGAAATGTATATCAGAGCAATCTTTCGGTAAAGCGAAAAAACATAAAGAAGGAAACAAGAAGGAATCAAGAGCAAGACAAGCCGAGAGGAGTGAAGAAGATCATCATCAGTAGTCGGTCGTGTTGCCGGGTCATCGCTAAAACTCCCGCGCCTTGCGCGCGAGGACGCGCACGTTGTCAAGGAAGCCTTCCACCAGCTCCTGGTAGCCGTGCGGCTCGCCATTCCGGGCGCGGCGGCCCTGCTCGATGACGGCGGCGCCGGATACTTCAATCTCCAGCTCGTGTTCCTTGTCGCCGCGGTGTGACTAGGGACGAATGTTAGCAAGTGAGACAGAGGTGTGCGGGCGGGGATGAGAACAGCGCCGCGAGACATGTTGGGGTGGCTTACGCCTTGCCCACTGGGCATGGTGACCTGCGTAAGGTCAATCTGGTAGTTGCCCTGCTTGTAGCTCAGCCGATCTTTGCGGCGGTCGGTGACGCCTCCCTGGGCCGGCGCGGTAGGCAGCTTCTCCAGCTCCTCGACGGAGCCGTCCCAATGCATCTCGAGGTTGATGCTGATGCGGCAGTCCATCGGGCACTGGGGCATGTGGAGATCAATATCGGCCACCCTGGCCTTGACAATCTTGTTGAGGACCTCGCCCGTCTTCTCGTCGTACGTGACGCGTGCCTTGACATTCTTGCGTGTCCCTAGCCGGGATCTAACACAGCCGGGGATGCGCGCCTGCATGTCGAGCGGCAGTTCAAAGTACTTGTCAATCTCTCGCCGGTGCTTATAGTGCACTTGCACGCGCTTCTTCCCATGTGCTGAGCGCGGGTCGGTTTGTATAACAATGTTGTTGAGGAAGTCGTTGAATGCTTTGTGGTGAGCCTGGATTGTAACCCCCCTTGTTAGCTTCTGTGATACACAACACACAAGACAATTATTGAGCTTACCTCGGTCATACTACTTTGGAACGCCACCCTTCCCGTGTCACGGAGAACACACTCTGATTCAACTAACTTCTCGATGCGATGGTTTGTATCCTTGTCAATCAATGTCCCCAGCTTGGCCTCAATTTCGAACTCGATGCCTCTGCTGGTGATTTCTTGTGCATCCTGAGCGTTTATCACGTGGATAAAGAGGAAATCGGCAACAGCCCGTGACATTTCTTCATATGGCTTCACCCCGGTTATGCTGGCTTCCCAAGGTCCAAGAAATTCTTGCGGCCCTTGGGGCTCGGGGGGTGACGGCGCCCGGCTTTCCTCGACAATAGGCGACCGAGAGACGTGGGATTCCTTTGCATCATCGGGCGGCGGTGTGTACGGGCGTTGTGGAAGAACATAGTTTGCATGCTTTGGTAAGGCCTTGCCTAGTGTGCGGAGGCTGAGCGCCCAAACAGGTGGTTCGGAGTGACAAACGCGCACAACGCTCTCATCTGGTTCTGGAGCCGCAAGCTTTTCTGAAACTTTTGCTGCAGGCGTCGCCTCGGCACGCGCGACCCCCTCCTTGATTGATCCTTCGTTGGCGGCGTCTTCGTTCATGGGCTCGTCCTTGATGGACGCGTCTTTCGTGGATTCCGCGGGGGTCACTGCTCGCGGTGCCTCCTTTGGCGCAGTCGGGGGTGCCTCGCTTGCCTGGCCGTTGGTTTGTCCAGGTGGTGGTCTCGGATTCCTATTCTCGAGCTCACTAGGACTCATGCTGCGGTCATCTAGCTTTCGCTTGGCAGGCGTTAATGCAGGCTGCTCCTGCTGAACCTGCATGATATTCGCAAGCTTGGGGCTGAGATCTGCACGAGACTCGCTCTCAGAGATTGACGGGCGATGTCCAGCGCTCCCCGGCAAGGAACCAACACGTGTCTTGGGGCTAACTGACATGCTGTGCTCTCGGTCGCTCGTGGATCTGCGCTTGGCGCTTCCGGGGCGCGGCGATTCCTGGGCCGACAAAGAAGGCGGGCGTGTGTGGGAGATACGATGTTGTGGTTGCTGTGGATGCGGCGGGCCGTTTGGAGACGAGTGGGCTTGTGCAACAGTAGCGCCGCCGGGAAAGGGCACCTTTTGCTGGTAGGGACTGGAAGGCTGACTGAAAGGGTGAGGTCCTTGCGAATGCGCACTCGATGGATTCGCACTATGTGGCTGACTAGGAGGTCCGGGGGGGTGTGAAGGGTGTCGACGATACTCTAACGGTGGATGCTGATGCTGGGAAACAGGGCTTCCCTGAGAGAAGGGCGGGCCGTATGTGTGTTGTGAATGTGCGGATGTTGGCGTTGGGGTGGACTGCGCCGAGTGAGTTCGCTGACCGTGTTGCTGGCCAGGGTGGCCAATTGGTGGCGTCTGAGGAAACGGATGGTGTTGCAGATACGGCGTCGTCGGCTGACCTTGGGGGGGAGGATGGCTATCGTGGCGCTGGTGCTGGTGGTGAGCGTGATGGGGCGGAGGGTGATACTGTGCTGGGGGATATTGATGTCGTTGACTCGGACTCCGGATTTCGTGAGGAGCTTGGCTGGGAAAGTAACCTTGAGCTGGGCCGTGTCCCGGGCCGGCTGATGAGCTCGCCGAGTGACGATACGGCGACTGGACGGAGGGTGCGTTGCCAGGAGATCGAGGGTCCGCAAACGAACCGGGGTGACTAGCCCGTGGAGGATACGCAGCTTGGACCTGGTAGGGAGACTGTGGAGGGTACGCGCCGGGCGGGTACTGGCCACTGGGGTGTTGGTATTCGGGCCCTGCAGGCTTTCCAGGCGACGGTTGAGGAGCTGAATGATGAGGATACTCGTGATATGCGTACTGCGCATTGGTTGGTGGAGGGCCACGAGGTTGGTGAGGATGCTGCTGGGGATGCTGCTGCTGCTGCTGCTGCTGCTGCTGCTGCTGCTGCTGCTGCTGCTGCTGCTGCTGCTGGGGAGGCGGCGGCCGCGGCGGCTGCGGCTGCGGCGCCCTGGCGGCAGAGCGATCTCCGTTGTCAGAGGTATTGAGCACCGAACGAAGGTCCATTATTAAGATGCTGGTGGCTTATAGCTGGGTCATTCGAGGGAGTGACAGCGCGACAGGCGCTCGGCGACAAGGAGAGTCGCGATCGAGACAAAGCCTGGCTCAGGGCTTGGCGCAAGTCGGCCACACACCTGACGGTCGCGTATCGAATGAATCGAGGATGGGGGAGAAGGTTGGATGCGCAAACGGGTCGATTATGCGTGAATGGCAGAGGGCTTCATTATAAGAGAAGGAGCAATGCGTCGGCGGGCGGGGATGAGGCGAGGCGCGGTGTTGGGCGGGCTGGAGGGCTCGAGCAGGGTTGGCAGCGAGACCCAGCGCTGGAAATAGAGGAGGTCGGTGAGGGCTGCCGCCTGGTAGAATGCTTCTTGTCCACGGCCAAAGTAACGTGCGACAGGATAGAGCGTGCTGGCTGGTGATGTTGGGCGGTGAATTGATGCTGCGAGGTTGGTTGACTGACGACTACTTTTTTTCCCCAGGCCGCTCTGGAGATTCGTTTGCGCCAGATGGGAGACGAGACGTGTTGCTACTAACCTTGGAGCGGCCCACTTGGCAGGCAAGGGCCTACGACCTGGCGGGTTAGTTAGGACAGGTAGGGTACATCGGTGGTAGGCAGGCCCCCAGAGCGATTAAGGTAAGGTACGAATTACTGGTAGCTACTCCGTAGAAGCACCACAAAGAGAACAGGCAGCTATCTATAGGTGCAAGGGAGCGGAAAGCTGCGGGGAGGCATTGACCGATTACATGATATTCGGGTATTTTGCCATGTTTATTATTGAACTCATATGCAGTAGAGGTTGATCCCATCATGCGGCAGCAAATTCTCTTTGTGTTCGCCCCCCTACCTTCCTAGGCATGTTATCTGCTTCTTTTGAAAGCTGTCAAGAGCTAAGATTAGGCAAGGGTTAATGTAGGTACCATTTCGCTGTTGCCTGTACTGTAAAGATACTTTATCTGCTCCCAGTCCAGCTCTTTGTTCAGCGGATACTTGCTCAGTACCTTTACTAACCACGCAAACTCCACTTTACCACAAGTCCCAAGCTCGTAGCCCTTGAAAGTCACGTGAATGCCTGGCTTACTCATCTTCTCTGTTTCCCGCCAACGACTCAGTCAGTCTCTCGAAGCTGCACGCAGGCAAGCCCAGTTATTTTAGGCAAGCTGTGCCTGACGTGGATGCTCGCTCCGGATTACAGGACCTCTCACCTCGTCGCCTGCGCGAAACATCAACCACCACACTCCTCTGCGCGCCAGCCTCCGCAATCCCCCCCACAGAGCACTCTCGCTGCTCACTATCAATATCTCTCTTTTGACTGTCGTGATTACTCTCTTAGTGCTCTAGTTTCTCTTTCCCGTCGCCGCGCTTGTGCAGCTCCTCGCCCTTCGCTTCCACGAAGCGCTGCATCATGCCAGGCCTTGTGTCAGCAACCGGCGTTCTCGCCTTCCTCGCGGACGAGGAGCCTGAACTCAAGGTCTTCGCCCTACAGACTCTCAATGATGACATCGATACCATTTGGACCGAAGTTGCCAATGCCCTGAGCCAGATGTATGCCCTTGCCACTTGCTTTCCTTGCTGCTCATGGCTAACTCTCTGCCCACAGTGAGGCTCTGTACGAAGACGAAAGTTTCCCCGAGCGACAATTGGCTGCTCTTGTGCTCGCCAAGGTGTACTACCACCTCCAAGCCTACAATGACAGCATGTGTTTTGCTCTTGCCGCCGGTGATCTCTTCAAGCTCGATGCCCCTGGCGAATTTGAGGAAACCATTGTCTCCAAGTGCATCGACCAATACATTTCAGTTACCGCAGCTCGCCACGCCACTCCCAAAGCGGCGAAAAATATTGAGCTGCCCGAGCTGACGACCAACTTCTCCAATGCGTCGGAAAGTGCCGTTATATCACCTACCACGCCCTTCTCCCAAACGACACTCCCCCCTAAATCTCTGCTTTCGCGCGCCGCCCTCGACGACGCCACCATCGAGGCCTCCTTGCTGCCTCTGAAAGAGGGCCGCTCCGCCTCTGTTGCACAGCTTCCAGACCGTGCTACCGAGAAGGCCTTGCAGCGGATCATTGAGCGCCTATTTGACAGCTGTCTGAAACAGGGGCGCTATCGGCAAGTCGTTGGCATTGCCATCGAGGCCAAGAATCTGGATATTCTGCGCAAGGTCATTCAACGTGCCAGTGAGGATGAAAAGAAGGCTGCTAAGAGTCAGGATGGCGCTTCTGGACCTGCAGAGGAGCTCATGGAGTATACTCTAGGAGTATGCATGGACATTGTCCAAGAGCGCAGCTTTCGTACAGAGATCCTGCGACTTATCCTTGACCTCCTCAACGAAATTCCTAACCCAGACTACTTTTCCATCGCGAAGTGTGTTGTCTACCTCAATGCCGATGAAGAGGCATCCAGCATGCTCCAGTCGCTTGTTGCCAAAGCCGACCGCACATCCATCGCCAATGCTTACCAAATTGCTTTCGACCTATACGATAATGGCACACAAGAATTCCTCGGCAAGGTCCTTTCCTCCTTACCATCCGGAGAGCGCGCCGACACTGAAGACAAAGAAAGCGACAACACTGAAGCCGAGTCCCTACTGCAGAACCAGCAGCGCGTGCCCGAGGACAACCTTCCCGAGGAGGTCGCCAAAATCTACCGCAACATCCGATCGATCCTCGATGGCTCCAAGACGATCCGTCTTAACCTCGAATTCCTGTACCGCAATAACCGTACCGACCTCAGCATCCTCAACAAAGTCCGTGACAGTTTGGAAGGTCGCAATTCAATCTTCCATACCGCTGTCACTTTCTGTAACGCCTTCATGAATCAAGGAACCACGAATGACAAGTTCTTCAGAGAAAACCTCGACTGGCTTGGCAAGGCTGTGAACTGGTCCAAGTTTACTGCCACCGCTGCTCTTGGTGTTATTCACCGTGGAAATGTGTCACAATCCCGCAAGCTACTGGAACCTTACCTCCCTAGGCAGGGCGGTCTTGGCAGTGGCTCCATCTTTAGCCAAGGTGGCGCTCTCTACGCATACGGTCTGATCCATGCCAATCACGGTGCTGATGCACTCGAGTACCTGAAGACTCAATTTAGCCAAGCTGAAGAAGAGGTCGTCCAGCATGGCGGTGCTCTCGGTCTTGGTATAGCTGGCATGGCCACTGGCGACTTTGAGATTTTTGAGAAACTCAGAGAAGTCTTGTTCCAAGATTCCGCTCTTAACGGTGAAGCTGTTGGTGTTGCGATGGGTCTCATCATGCTTGGCACAGGCAACGTCAAAGCTCTTGAAGACATGATCAATTATGCCCATGAGACTACCCACGAAAAAATTGTTCGCGGTGTCGCCCTTGGCATGGCTCTCGTCATGTACGGCCGCCAAGAAGGTGCTGATGTCCTGATCGAGGGTTTGCTCAACGATCCTGACCCAACTCTCCGGTACGGCGGCATCATGACAGTCGCCATGGCTTACTGCGGTACTGGAAGCAACAAGGCTATAAGGAAGCTCCTTCACACCGCAGTTAGCGATGTCAATGATGATGTGCGCCGTATTGCGGTCATGAGCTTGGGGTTCATTCTTTTCCGCAAGCCAGGCAGTGTACCTCGCATGGTTGAGCTCCTGTCCGAATCCTACAACCCTCACGTTCGGTACGGCTCTGCCATGGCTCTAGGTATTTCCTGCGCTGGCACCGGCCTGGACGAGGCCATTGATCTCTTAGAGCCCATGATGAAGGATCCCACCGACTTCGTCCGCCAGGGTGCTCTTATTTCCCTTGCCATGATCATGGTTCAGCAGAATGAGGTCATGAACCCCAAGGTGGCCTCCATCCGCAAGACTCTCAAGAAGGTTGTTGGCGACCGCCATGAAGACGCCATGACCAAGTTTGGTGCCGCACTTGCTCTTGGTATTATCGATGCAGGTGGTCGCAACTGCACCATTGGTCTTCAGACCCAGACTGGCAACCTCAACATGGCCGGCATTGTCGGTATGGCTGTCTTTACCCAGTACTGGTATTGGTTCCCATTCACGCACTTCTTGTCCCTTAGCTTCTCACCTACCGCAATCATTGGCCTGGACCATGACTTGGAGATTCCTGATTTCAAATTCCACTGTGCGACTCGTCAAAGCCTGTTCGACTACCCCCCGGAGCAAGAAATCAAAACAGAGGAAGGTCCAGCTCTCATCGCCACCGCTATTCTCTCCACCACTGCCCAGGCCAAGCGTAGAGCTCAGAAGAAAGAACGCGCTCAGCGCCGTGAGAGCATGGATATTGATTCGGCCCCGCCCAAGAGCGGTGAAAAAATGGACATTGATGATGAAAAGCCCAAGGACGCTGCCCAGGAGAGCAAAGAGGGAGAGGAGAAAGAGCCAGCCGACACCAAGAAGAAGCCCGAGAAGGAGAAGGTCGGTTACGAGATTGGGAACATGAGTAGGATTCTCCCCGGCCAACTAAAATATGTTAGCTTCCCGAACGGCCGTTACAAGCCTGTCAAGAAGCCTACTGGCGGACCTCTTCTCCTCCATGATACACAGCCCAAAGACACCAAGTCCCTGTTAGACGAGAAGCTTAATAAAGCTACAACCGAACGCGCTCCTGTCGCTGGTCCTCGCGCTCCACGCACTCCCCCACCTGGTCGCTCGAGCAGCCGCCTGGGACGTGGGGTGGACACGGTTGGCCTCAACGATTTGCTCGCAGGGCGCATTGGCCGCCAGATGCCGGAGCCTCCTCTGGTTGAAACTCTGAGAGCTCGCGACGCGTCTGCCGCCAATCCCAATGTTGAGCCAGACGATGAAGACACAGAGGCAGAGATGCCCGACGAGTTTGAGTACTACACGGACAGTAGCGATGTTGAATAATGTCGTGCTCTGGGCACGTCAGCAAGTGTGCTAGTCGGCCAGTTGGCGCCAGAGACTGCTCTATCACACATACCGGGTTTCGAGCTCGGCCTGTACCATTAGATATATGGAGCCGACGAAAGGGTGCAAAGAAGCCTGAATCTGTACGCAGGGGACAGGAGCAAGTTTCAAGTTTAGACTAGCATATCTTTTACCAATGTACAGTATCTCCCAAACTCCCAAAGGCCGTTTGTGGGCAAGTCTTCTATAGTGGTAATATGCAGCGCCATTTGAGAAAAAAATAAATGGAAAGTGAAGTCTAAAGTGTGACTAGTAGTTCGCTAGGCATTATGAAATAACATCGACGTTAAGACTGAAAAACAGGAGCTTGGAGAAGGTAGAAAAACAAGGAAAAATGACTCTGCGAATGGGAGCAAATAATATGCTGGCATCGTTGAGAAGCTCTCATGGTCTGTGGATTCACCCCCCGCCCTGGATGCAACTTTTCAGCACCAGGGAACAAGAAGTCTATGCTGTGTTTACGCCGTACTCTTCCCAGTCCTCGTCGTCTTCTCCTCCTTCACCTGGTCCTCCGCCCTCTCCTTCTTCGTCGCACCAGGCGCGCACTCGCTGCACACCTGCACGCGGTGCCAGGCGTTGGCTAGGTTGCCACGAAAGTTCCACGTCGCGGCGTGGCTCTCCGGCTGGCAGTTGTAGACCTCATCAGTGGCCTTGACCAGGAGCGTCGTGCAGCGGCGGCCCGTGCTGCCGTCCGCGGCGGTGGCTGTGGCGGGGGTTCCGTTGTCGACGGGCTGCTCGGCGGCGGGGGCCGCTGCTTCCGGCTCACCCTGCTGGAACACGCTGGCGGGGATGGCGCCCTTGTACATCCAGCGCTTCCACGTCCAGGCGCCGTGGCCGTGGCACAGGGACGGCGAGCCGGGCTTGGGGTCGCAGTCGGGCAGGAGGTATGCTTGCGTCCAGTTCTTGCCGGCGTCAACGGAGACGTCGACGCGGATGATGGAGCGGCCACCACCGGAAAAGGCGTATCCGCTGAGCGTCAGCTTGCGAGCGTCGGTGGTAGCCTGGGCAGGCTCCTTTTGGTTTGCAGCGTCGGCACTTGGCGCCGACGCAACGGGCTCCTTGACCCAGTCTCCCAGCTTCAGCGCGGTGATGGCGCTCTGGACAGGTAACTCTTGGATTGCGGGGGCTTTGTCCCAGTCGACTTTGGTTTGGTTGGGGCCGAAGCACTTATAGTCTTTGCGCTGCCATTGGCTCATGCTTTCGTCTTCGCTCAACGTAATCTGATTCAGCCATTTAACGGATCGCGCAGCGACGTGCCCAGGAACAATAGCACGCAATGGATAGCCGTGATCACGCGGTAATGGCTTGCCGTTCATGCCGTATGCGAGGAGGACGTCACCCTGCGGATCGACAGCCTTACGAATGGGGATTGATGCACCGTAGGCTTCCATGCCATTGAACTGAACGTGCTTTACTTCACTGGTTCCACTCATACCGTCTTCGTTCTCGAATCCAGCATCTTTGAGAACGTCAGCGAGAAGAACACCTTCCCAGCATGCGTTGGAGATGGCACCGGCCGTCCATTGGAGACCGTTTGTAGCGCGTCCAGATCCGTCTGACATGTGTTTACGCCGATTGCCAGAGCATTGCAAAACTGCAGTGACTTCGCGCTTGGGGAATTTCGCCTTGAGATCGCCCAGCGTGTATTCTTTGACGCTGCCGTCGAGCAACTCGATGGATAAAAGGTGATTGTCTGATTCGTCCTCCGCGATACGAGGTACCCACATGTGGTTGCGTACATAGAAGAGATCGTTGGGGGTAAGAAACTGCGCGCTCATTGCCTCGCCTGGCGTTTCAGCGTTGCGCGGCTTGACAGTCTTGGTGATGAGATCGGGATGGCGAATAGGGTCGTCGGCGAAGGGATCTTCAATCGAGTCTTGGGGTGGCTTTCCGTCTTCTAGGTCAGCCGGGTGCACAAAACCAATCAGATATTGTTGTAGAATATCATAGACGTATTGGTTTTTGTGAATGGCAAAGATATTCCAGTAGGGCTCGATAGATCCGCCGGCTGCCCTCAAGATAACTGAGCCGCCAGGGTGGGCTGGAATCCATTCTGTAATGTCGTAGACCTTATCGCCATGGATCACCCACGGCCGTTCCGCTTTGCCGTCATGTTCTTTTATCTCGGATAGTCTGTATCGTGGGAGCGCCGCATCTCTTGTGTCGATGAGCTCCGGCTCTGGTTTCTGAGGTAACGTCTCGATGGATTGTTTGAAGCTGCCCATGACAGCCGCGGGTGAGTCGAAGGAGACTTTCGGCCCAAGGGAGCTTCCAATGGCGATGGATGCTAAACCTGCAGTCACGGCCAAAGCGACACGATACCGAGTCGTACGTGGTTCGGATGGAGACGCATTTTTTACAAATGACGATCTGGAGGCTGACTTGTGAATGTCTCGTATTTGGTGCCTACGCACAGATTGCGACAAAAGCTGTGGTCTGGGACGAAAGAGCGGCAGAAGGCGCTGCGCGCAACGACTGTAGGGCGGGGCCGCCATGGCTGGAGAGCGATGCGTCGCTATGCAGCTTTATTCCATATTAAAGAGCGTTGTAGTATGATATTTGATGTGTGGAGGGCCAGGAGTGTAGAAGATGCAAGAGATTGAAAACAAGAATGGAGGTGATGCCGTCGGCGTCACAGTTTCGGCGTATGGGGCGTCGAGGTCCACGGGTATGCGCGTAGGGCGGGCGAAGCTTCCTGGTCGGGCCTGATGGCTGGTGAGAGCGACGCGTAGTTCGGGCGAAGTTTGCTGATGATGCCAGTGCAGAGAATCCCGTCAGGCTGTGAAGATGCAGCAGTTGCAAAAGGGCGGGACGAGATTCGAGCAGGGAGGTAAGATGAGAATCGGGAGTCGGGGGACGTACCTCGTGACGTCCCGCTGTGGTTTTACTGCTGCGGCACCGCGCGCCGATGCTGGCCGGGGCGCAGGGTGACCTAGACCCAGTAATCCCAGTTATAATAAGCCAACGTCAGACAGTGCTGGGCCGCCAGAGCCCAGATGAATGGATGGACCTTTTGGGGGATTTTGAGGCCCACTGGCTATTCAATGGAGGTCTCATTCAGTGGGTTGGAAGGCGTTGATAGCTGCTATTGGTCAACCTAATAATGTGCTGTGCTGGCCCAGCTTGCATGCATACTTCGTAGGTTACCCAGTACCATGCAAGCGAAATCTGGACAGTGTCGATGACTAGGCCGAGAAAGTATGCCAAAGTTGCCATCATGCAGCGGAAGCCGTACGGGAGATGCTTTTGTGTATTCAGGATTCAGGGGTTCAGGGATACAGGTCAACCAGCTTCGTCATCCGTTGCGAGGTGCATGATGCACGACAGGATTGTGGGTGGGCCAATTCAGCGCCGTGGTTGTTTGGTTTGCGGGGTCGGCTGCCGGGATGCAAGGCTGGTGGCGTGGCAGACGGACGGTCGGCGAGCAACTAAAAAACGGCGGTTAGACAACAGTGCTTTACTTGATGGATTGAATGTTGTCGAAAGGGAGTCGTGATAATTATGAGCCAAGGTGTGTGGTGGATTGGATATATGATGATGGCAAACGGCGGGACTTCTTGCGAGCTGGCAACTGGGCAGCTGGCAGCTGGCAAAGAGCACGTCGCCAGCTGCCAACATACAGCGCTACCAGAACCCTGGAATTGACGAAAAACGACAGCCGTTCAGGCCTGTCCAAGCCCTGTTTTGCAGTCACCTTTTGCGGGTGGCTGTGCGTGGGTACTTTCCAAGTGTGTTCGCTCCCGAGCGGCAGAGGCTTCGCAGACGAAAAGTAGTATCTTCAAACACGAGTTGCCCTTGACCGAATCCATAACCGATTCCAATATCGAGCCAACAGATGCGATTCTCCATCAGGATCCAGGTACGGGCGTAGACTCGGATGTCGGGCATCCACCAGCGTCGGCCCGTCGGGCGACCACCCTAGCTGCTCGATGAGCCGTGCACCGACTTCCGTCCAACTCCGCTCTGCCAACGACAATTTTGCTCTCAGCTCCTGTCATCTCTGTGACAGACTCTGTGCTTCCACATCTCCCAAGTGTGGGCATGCTCCATGTCTGGGACAACAGAATTACTGCCTAGCAAGAGCATAATGCCGGCGTCTCAAATCAAAAATGGCCATCGTTTTTCCTACACCGCATCCATGCACAGCAGACACGGACGATACAAGGCTAGGGGCTGCAAAAGCTTGAAGGCTCCTTATTAAAGAGAATAATAGTCGCCACGACGACTCACAAAGAAATATTAAAGACATGACCATTTTCCATTCTATTGCACCTACATCCTCAGCTGATCCCATGACAGGGAAACACGATACTTTTCCCTCGTGTATCCAGGTCGAAGAACAATCCATCATCACCAGATCGGCGTTTGGACAATTTCGCAGCTCGATTTCTTGCACTATGCATGCTGGTCAGTTGTTGTGCCAGGAGCACGCTGGGGCCGTGTCGTTTCCCTTACCGCCTCACAATCTGTGGTGAGCGATGACGCCGGGCTCTTCATGGTTGCATCTTGACTCTTGCTATCGACTTGGCCGTCGTTATAGACTCAGACTTCATATTCGCTGTCGCTAGTTTGCCCCGGTGCGGCCAGTTCTGCCTTGGGCTGCGAGCTCAATGTCGGCCTGGCTGGATCCCTTGCGCTTCCAGAGGTAGCCTCTACTTCCAATGATTGCGTAGGTAATGATGGAGACAATTACGGCGATGAGGATGATGCTGATTCCCACGCAGCCAAGGGCGGTAGTGCGTGAATTGTACGCGCTGCGGTCGCCCGCCAGTGTGCCATTGTTGTCTCTGGTGACCTCGACCAGTTGCGAGCTGTTTCCCAAGTTGGCGTGCTGGTCTGCAATATAGGCCACGAGAGCGTCGTGCGAGGGGACTCTGGATGGCTTCGAGCTGTTATGAGCATTGGTGGTGTTGGCTGGCTGCGTGCCATTGCCTAGGTGACCATGATGGTTCGCCATCTCGCGCACCAGATCCTCATGAGAGGTCAGGTTGAATGGAGGGATTCTCATAGGCATATTGCTTTAACTTTTGGTGCTCAAGCCGGTAACAGGTATATTATCGTCAATATGAGACTGTATTGGCGGAGCGGGCTGGAGCGTGGGTAGGGAAGAGATGAGTGTTGAAGAGGCAGGAAAAAAAAAGATACGGTCTTGACCTCTATGTATTTACATCAATATTCAATTTTTTAGGCTTTGAGCCAAGTTTGTTGTCGAAAAACACAAGGCTATCTACCTAGGGTTCGTAGAAATACCTTGTTACAAAGCTGAGACCGAGTATTTCAACCCGGTGGCTCTACATTACATGGCCTCTACCACTACCAAAGATACCTGGCTTAGGGTAAGGCTTATGGTAAGGCTTATGGTGGTGGCTGGTCGACGCACTTGCATGTGCAGACTCGCGCCTCTTCTAGGTTACTATACGGCCGGACATTGTATATCCCACATTTATTCTGGAGATTTATTCACCTATGGAAATAGTAGCGG
The DNA here is from genome assembly GCA_002968875.1 of Cordyceps cicadae. NCBI lineage: Eukaryota > Fungi > Ascomycota > Sordariomycetes > Hypocreales > Cordycipitaceae > Cordyceps > Cordyceps cicadae. The sequence continues at coordinate 100,406 of MWMN01000010.1, read as the reverse complement.
ATCAAAGGCCGCGACCTAATAAGGCCAAGCAGGGTAATCGTGTGGTTTCCTCTTCACTGGAGAGTCTTATGCGAGCGAGCAGGCGGCGCTTCTACTAACAAGTAAAGTCACAGCCGAAATATTTGGCGTGCGCTTTTCAATTTCTTATAAATCGAATAGGTAGTATTGTGGGTGAAAATTAAAGAAACTACGCAGGCAGCGGTATAGATCCTCAATTCTAGTGCAGTCTGAGGAACCTGGCTGGTTACCCAACCAGCTCAAGGCAGTCGACGTCACTGGCGGCAATTTGTGTCCCGTCCCGTCTGCCCACATATGATCGACCCGTGCAAACGAGGTTCCTTCAGCTTGTCAGTTCCGACCCCTCTCGACCATTACTCATTACTGGTCTTTTCTCTTGACCACATGTGGAAATCTTGCAACTGATTCACCCAGCTATACATACAGACATATAAATCCCTTCATCATGGACTATACAAAACAAGTCGAGGCCGTGTCCCGCGCCGTCGCCAAAGACCTCGTCGCGCTCACAAACAGCAAGCCGTCGCGCACCATCATCCTCCGCCAAACCTTTGCCGCGCCTGTGCAGACCGTCTGGGACGCCGTCACGCAGCCGGAGCGCCTGGCCACCTGGTTCGCGCCCGTCTCGGGTGACCTCCGCATGAACGGACACTACAGCATCACGGGCAACGCCCACGGCACCGTCACCGAGTGCAACCCACCCCACGGCTTCGCCCTGTCCTGGGAGCTGGGCGAGGCCATCAGCGCCGTGCGTGTCAACCTCCGCGCCGCCGATGAGGATGCCGCGACGGAGCTCGAGCTTCGACACACCTTCCCGGTCGATGCTCACTGGAGGGAGTACGGGCCCGGCGCGGGCGGGGTGGGTTGGGACATGACCCTGATCGGGCTTACGCTGTTCTTGGCGGGCCGACCGAAGCCCGCGGAGGAGGAGTGGGCAGCGTCCAGAGAGGCGGCCGAGTTTGCGGAGCGGGCAAGCGAGAGATGGCGCGATGCAGCCATCGAGGGCGGCGAGGACGAGGCGTGGGCGCGAAAGGCGGGGGACAAGACTACGGCGTTTTATGTGCCAGGTTAGAAGGCCGATGCTTCAAGTGACGGGAAATGAATGTTAAAATCCGATTCGCTGGCGACATTTTTGGTCATTTTAGAATTGCATGGCACGTTTTTGATCTTGCGTAGTCAACAGTGGCCGGTTACGTCATAGGCAAAGGTACCAAGTTGCTGCCAGGCACTGCTCTTCTCATCAGCCATATCTCTACCCCGCTATCTGACAGAATAGTATAGTGTTATTCACTAAATCACATTCTAGCTTTGCAAGAAAAAGAAACTTTCGAAAACTTGAAAATGTGATGCTGGCGCGAACTATCGTCACTATTTGGCCGCCAAACTACAAAGCTTATTATTACTATAGTAGCGGGGTCCGGACCTATAAAATACCCCGCCAACCTCGGGCCAGGCATCTTGGACCCGTAGACGACGTCCGGCAAAACCCACCACAAACACATCCCTCTTCCAATCCCATCACTCCTACTCTTTAGTTTTTTTTTTAAAGAAAAAAATCCGTTCAACCTCGACTTCCCTGAATTGTCCATCGTTTTGACTCATACCCCCCGAAAGAACTCCCTGCCAGCCCCAACCCGAATGGCTCCCTCTACCGGCAGCCCGCCCCCTCCGCCGGCGCTGCTGCTACTCCCGCCCCCTCCGACACCCAGTACCCGTCTCGCCCTGACATCCAGCTACCGCGCGCCGCTCACCGCCGTCCTCTCCGCCCTCGCCGTCGAGTCCCGACAATCCTGCCGTCCCGTCCTGCTCCTCATCGCCATCGCCTGCCCTGTCCTCGCACCCAGCGGCGGCGCGGTGCGCTGGCGCGCCGCCCAAACGCTCCTCGCGGGCATCTACTCCATCGTCGCGGCCGTGTGCGCGGAGCAGGGCGTGCAGACGGACCTCGGCGCCGCGGCGACCGCGACGACCGCCAGCGTGGACGCGCGTGTCGTGCTGGTCGACCACGCGCGCGGCCGGACCTACCGCAAGGCGACGACGGACGGCTCGTTCGCGAGACGGGGGACCGTGAATAACGCGGCGGTGCTGGACCTCGCGGGCTTCGCGACGCGCGTGACCGGCCCGTGGACGCGCATATACCACCCGAGCAGCGAGGCCGGCTACGAGCTGCTGCGCGCATACCTGGACCTCGCGGAGGGCCGGCAGGTGGTGCGGCAAGACCAGATCGTGCCGGTGCCCGGCGGCATCGGCCTCTCCACGGCCGAATCAGCGGCAAGGGAGGTGCTAGAGGAGCCGGACAAGAGCTACGATACGGTCATCCTCGGGGGCACGTTTGACCACCTCCACCCGGGTCACAAGCTGCTCCTCCACGGCACCGCGCTGCTCATGCGCCTCCCCGAGTCGCACGACCCCGCCTCGCCGCCGCCGCCGCCGAGCACGCTCATCGTCGGCGTCTCCGGCGCCCCCATGCTACGCACCAAGAAGTACGCCGACGAGCTCGAGTCGTGGGAGGCCCGCTGCCGCGGCGTCCTCTCCTTCCTCGCCACCATCTTCAACGTGACCCCGCCCTCCTCCGCCAGTGCCGCCGCCACGCCGCCGCCGCTGCTACCGCCGGGAGCGGGCCAGTACCGCGTCGACCACGTCCTGGAGGGACCGTCGGGCGGGCCGGAGCTGCACGGCACCTACGCGGACGGCGCGGTGCGCGTGCGCTGCACGGTGCTCAACGACCCTTTCGGGCCGACGGTGGACGAGCGCGCCATCGGCGCCATCTGCGTGTCGGGGGAGACGCGCGGCGGCGGCCGCGCGGTCAACGACAAGCGCGCGGCCAAGGGCTGGCACCTGCTTGACGCGTACGAGGTGGACGTCCTCGACACGCGCGGCATCGTCGAGGGCGATGCTGGTGGTCGGGGGGAGGAAACGGGAGAGGAGAACTTTGCGGCCAAGATAAGTAGCACGGCGATTCGGCAACAGAGAGCGGAGGCGAGGGTCAAGGCCAAGGCGCAGATTTGAACCGCAAACGGGACTTGATTTTGTTACTTCTTGTGGGAAACCCTGTATAGCATAGCGTGTAAATCCAACTGGCATTTGTTTATTGGTATAGAATATATGTCTTGACGCCAATTAAAAGAAAACGCCGGTGGTGATACAGCGAGAGTGTGTGAACTGCGCCAGTAATAACTACTAACATGTTCAAAAGAAAACGCAAGGAACTTGGAAGCCGGATGATGAAAAAATAAAAAAACAAATGATGGATAAAATGAGGTGAAAGCTGGCTTCTACATCTTGCATCGAATCACGTCTTGAGAAAATCGTCAATTTGGACGCGTTCAAAGAAGCTTATGTGTCCAAACCCAACCCAATATTGTGCCAGCCGGTTGTGCGATAGGAGAATAAGCTGACTTTCGATAAATTTATCTGTCGAGAAAAAGGGGAAACAAGATTGTTAGCTCTCCACTGTGCGCATATCAACGGTTTATTGCGGTCGGTAGCACGTACCCCGATGGAACCCGGCTGCAGCCACATGTCCTTTGCTTCTCACCATGCGAGCACCAGCAAACATTTCGTCCTGGGCATCACCCACATACCCAGCTGGGCCAAGATCATCAGCCACAAATGTATATTCGCCGCGAGGTATATTCGGGTCCCCGGTCAGCTTGATGGCCTCGAGTCGGCCTCTGTATATCCGTGCATCGAGCCGTCGCCTCTGCCACTCGTCCTCCGCCTCCGTCTCACCTCGCTCTAGACCGAGGTCAAGATCGGTGGCTGGGAGATCATCTGGCTGGTTCACCAATAGAAATTCGCAGCCGTGGCCACTGTAATCGCCAACCCAGATCCCACGCCACGGTTTCGTGGCCGTCGGTGTGTATAGCGTGGGATCGAGAGTGGAGTATGTAACGATTTCTTCACCAATATGCACGCCCATGGGAGCCGCACCATCGTTACCGTTATGTAAAGGCGCACCAGCCCAGGGCAATGGCGGCGGCGGTGTCCCGGTGAGCTCCATCCACTGCCTGATGCGGAAGGTCTGATCGGACACTTGAGACCGGCGTCGAGGCCTGTCTTGGGTGGATGTTTGCGCCACAGCTTGCCCGGATTCGATGCCGGCAACATGGTGTCGAGCTGGGATAGCTGGTGGTGGCCAGATGTGGTGGTAAGGGTAATCGGCCGAGAGGCTTTTGTCGGCCTCTTCGGGATCGAGTGGTCTCGTCAATATGAAGTTGCTGTACATGCCTGCTAGTCGATCATCGAGCGTCATGGGCATCTCGTCGGAAAATCGGTTAGCGCCGGGACGGTTGAGAAGCTCTTCCGCTTTCTCTTGTTTCTGGACTCTGAATTGCAGCACGGGCTTGTCGAGATGCAAATTGACTTTCGGCTCAAACCCATGGATGATTACTTCCTTGTCCGCGGGCCAGTGGTCGTAAGTGTCTCTGTGGCTGACTGCAAGAAGCTGGTATGCTTCTATACAGCCCCTTCGTTGATCATATCGTGCAAGAATGAGTTTTCCCATCAGGTCGCGATCGCTGAACCATATTTTGTATCGCGGTAAGAACCAGAGCCGATCGAGAGCCGAGTATAGCTCTCGGTATGTTTTGCAAGGGCCGGGGGTGGAAAGCCAGACGCCTGGTACATTGCGCTGGATACAGCGGTGCCAGTGTAGTTCGGAGACGGCATATTCGCGGAGGGTACGGCACGTTGCCGTGACGTTCAATAGGTCCAATGGGGCCAGATATGACAGGACTGCATGGATGAGTTCTGCAGGTATGCTGAAAAGTGGTGTCGCATTGTGTCTCTCATGCGGCTCCATATTGTTCCCCTGCCGCTGCTGTGTGTGCAGGGGCGCATCACTAGATAATCGATTGAGCAGGTCGTCTAAATTTTCTTACAATTCCACACGTCAGCAACCGAGATCGTTTAAGAGGTCTTGGGCTCTTTTAAGCAAGTCCGGGAGAATTGCAGGGAACTTTTGAATCCAGCTGCGGTAGTTTGCGGAGACAGCAACAAAACCTGCGCCGCCGTGCAGCTGCAGACAGAGCAATGTCTAGCAGGGTTTTACATACCTTTGAGAGGATCTAGCCAACGGCCGTTGGATTTTGTAAACCCGGGAGGGCTGGGTGAGTCGGTAGGAAGGCGCTTGCGTCGTTTCAAAATCCCTGTTTCATCAGGGATGTGGTTGAGGAATTCAAGGACGTTGTCGTCTTCAGCATCGTGGCGGCCCCAGATAGAGGATAAAGACGAGTTATTCATGCTTGGAATCGAGGTTTGTAAGATGTACCCGATGAAGTGTCGAGTTTCGTCGCGCTGATGTGATGGTATGGTTGAAGAGTGACGGGCAACCACCGCACTTAAGTATCAGCTTCACGAACGACCCTGCAACGTCTCAACATAGACCGCAGATAGACTGCTCCGAATTGTAGATTCCAACCAGAAAAGGGAAACTCGAAAATGGCAAGTTCCAACACCCCGGCTGCAGCTGTCTGCAGGATTCGGTGGAGCAAACGGCAGGTGGTCAGTAAATCGTCTTCGAATTCGATAAATGACTCTCGCCGGGAGGCACATTAACCGAGGACCGGGAGCTGGAGAAGCAAAGCGAGGCGTCTATACAGCCAGCAGCTAATTCGCTACTTCGGATGACTATTTATGGCGAGCTGGCGGATTGATCAAGATGGCCGGCTGAGGGATGCAGATCGCAAGATGAGAGTGACGCAGCGGGCGAGGGAAGATGGGCGTATAAAACTGAGGCGTAAGTAATGCAGGACGCGGAAGCAGCCTACAGATGCCGCTGATTATAGTGTTTTTTGTGGTGCTGGTAAGGACAGATTTAAGGCGTGCGGTTTGCCTTGTTGTTGTGATGTTTCTGAGCCGGCCCGCGATCCTTCCCTGCCAGCTGGGCAGCAAGATGACTATCCAAGATTCAAGGAACAACAGTCATTTAGGAATAAGAGCAAAGTAGATGACGGCGAATTTGCTGACATGGGATAGACGTCTCTCTCAGTGACTGGCCAAGGTAGCCTTGCGTCTGTCTTGTGTGTTTTGCTGCTAGCGTGGCCGTGCTATGGCGTTGGATGGTGCGGATATCGCATCGACAATGGACGACTGCTTGTGATGAGAAGGAGAGTTGTTGTATTTCTCCCTATCTGTATGAGGCTCTGTGAGATCTGTGCGGAGGAATCCGTTACTTTTTGCCTGGGCGGGAATCTGTGGTCAATATCTGCTTTCTGAGTTGAAGCAGGATCGTATCGACCTGTGCTGGGAAGGACACTGGCTGTCAGCCAAGCAGAGCCGAGCCGCTAACTGTCTAGGTAGTTGGAGATGGAAAAAAGCCACGGCCAAAAGGACCGATGTAGAAAGAAGCGTCACAGGGGTTGGTATAACGAGAAGTAGGAGGGGCATTAAAAAACCATCGTCGTCTGTTGGTGCGCGTGGTCAATGCATCTGACGGACGACGTTACTTTGCAGAGAGTGGCGAAGAAGGAAGCTGGTGGTGATGGGAACAGAGGAGGCCAAGATGCAAAGTGGGACCAGCGCTACTGGTGCTGGTGCGTGCTTTTTTGGTGTGTTTGCAGAGATGCCTCAGAACATGACACTCTGGCAATTTTGCCCAGCACAATGCAATGTCCATCAAACTACGATGGTTTGCACGGCGAAACGGGGAAAGATTGGACGATTGCAAATCTTGCGAGTGCTGCGAGTGCTGCGGGTCAACCATGCTGACATTGATTCTCGGAACAATTTGAATGACAAGTCGCGCTGATGCTTCCGCTACCAGGATCACACTCGCCATGCACAGTGAACCTTCGTCGTTGGTTACCGCCTACACGTCATTCTCTCTCCGGCGCCTCGCTACTTCCATCTAGCCTTGACACGACCTATGAACCCGAAATCCAATTTCTGATTCATATCGTCACTTGCATCATGCCACCTCGCTGCAGCGTCTCGAACCCTCCGCCAACAAGGCAAATGTATATGTCCACGCCCGTTCATGACAACAATGGAACGGCTGCGATATAGCCCCCACTGTGCTCTATATTATCCACAACCAAAGACACCAGCCCTTTCCATGAAGCGGGCCATCCGGGCCATTGCTCCTTTCTCGACTGGCGCGCGTTGCCACTGCGCAAATGGAACTGCTCTGTTCGCGCAGCTGTCCCCTTGCAGGCTGCGCACAGCTGTGCATGGGGCTGATTGCCTATTACCATGCCTACCAAGTATACTCATAGCCTTGCCGATGCATCAGGGCAGAGTCTGCCACACGCAGGGTTGCACTTATGAATCCGGACTGCGAAACCTACGTCGGGTGCCGACAACGCTCCGCTACTGAATCCCGCTGTAGGGTCTCTCATATCGTCGCGCGGTTCTCGCAGCACCAAGCATCAATATATTTGTTATAGTTGTGGACAATGGCGTGTGGCGGTGGTCTAACTGGACTTCCGGCACTGACAAGGGTCCCGTCCAGTGCAGGGGCGTAAAATCTCGAGTTGATGAGTAGGTTGTTTCGCTCAAAGGGCTGTCCGGTATCCTGATACGAGAAAACAGTCGGTTTGCGCCTGTTTCCTGTTCTGATCTCGGAGCCAGGCCCTTTCGAACATGAAGAAGCGATGGACTGCGCTGTCAACATAGAAACCAGAAATAAGGTGGCTGCTCTCAGCAGCAGACAAAGCTAGCGGGAGCTCGGCTCGGGCTGCTGCGCGCACGACGGCCAAGATATCCTGGCTGGTGCAGGAAAAGGTAGCATTTTGTCTGTAGTGCAAAGCTATTCTTAGAGCAGGCAGCTTCCTGTTTGGGAGGAAATCTTGCACTAGGTTAGGGCTTCCGCGCACCACGGAGACACGAAGACTGCTATGTCGTTCAGGCGGGCGGAGCGAATAGCCTGGGAATCTGAATGGCAGCCAATTGATGATGCAGGGGATCAACTAGGTTAGTAGGTAATAAGCCAGTGAGCGCCGCACAAGGTGGTCTCTTCACCACACAATGCCCAAAAGTGATGATGCGCCGCACATCTTTTGGGCCAGCTTGCGCATCATCTCAGCGGAAATGGCCGCCCTAGACGAACCGAAACCCCAGTCCACACAACGTTTTCCACGAAACATAATTCGCCTTTGCGGACGTGGGTTGATGCAATTGGTGCTTCATGGCGGGCCTGTGATGTGCAAAGGATGAGGTTGGGGCGGGACAAGCATGGCGGCTTGCAAAAGTCCTGAGCGTGAGGTTGCCCTGTAATAACAGGCCAGTTTCAATACACCGATTTGCGGTCCCGGGTCCCGGTTCCAAGAAACAAAAGGTCCTTGGCATGGTGAACTAGCTACATTACGAGAACAGAGGATGCCATGGTGGCGTAGTTCTTCGCCGAGTTGATTCTGACATGGAGCCGCACAAAAGTGCCTGACTTGAGGCTCGGCTCAGGTCTCGTCTGCGGTGTGGACAGATTCATTGGCCCAGAACTGCTCCTCGGCCCTGTCGGTGTGCGTGCACAGGTGAATGAATGGCCCAGCTATGTTGAGCTCGTCGATACATTAGTACTGACCATTTATTGGTAGCTATTGCACTATTGCACGACCATTAATAGTAGGTGTTTGCCACGAGACTCATTGGTCGTGGGCCGAAGCAGCATGTGCAAAGTCTAGAGGAGCCGTCGGTTGCTCATCACCTAATAACACCTAACAAAACTGGGCAAGTAGCTACATAGCTGGCTGGGCCCGGTTGGTAGGGATGACGAGACAGGCAAGTCAATATCGTTCGCATTCGTTATGTCAGTAGCCAATTCATCAGTCTCCAACAGAGAGCTTAAAGAAAATACTATTAAGCAACTCCTGACCTCGGTCCTCCTAAAATGGTGCCGAAATAGTGCCTTGGTAGGTGGTCAATGCCTACCTAAGAATGATGTTACAGTGCAATCCAAAGTGCAGTACTGGCCAGGTGTGGTGACGGAAGGCCGGCTGGGACGTGGGCGGCAATGGGTCTTGTATCTACATAAATATGGGCAACAGATGAATCAAGGAATTAAGTTGCATGTGACGCTGAATTTGATATGTAGTGTCTTGACTCTATTAATTGTTGCTTGAATGCTTTTTTTTACTCCTTTGTGTTGGTCAAGAAAACGCTTTGTACCACACCGCCAGCTGCTGCAATAGGCGCCAAGCAAACGCTCCTTCCGCATCCACATCCCTGATTTTATAGGATCCTCAATCTAATCGGCATCTCGCAGTTCATCTCCTCTTCGCCATCCTCGTATAGCATATTATCGCCCCCGTCTACCCGCAAACCCTAGCCCAGCTACTTGCTATTTCGCAAGACGAGACGAAACGGAACGAAACGAAACGAAGCAAGGCTAGATGAAACAGCCATACCGCGAGCACATCATTCCCTCCCACCTCATCAAACCACCCACACGACGCCAGCAAACAACACTACCAGCACACACTACCAACTCGACAACCATCATCCACGACTAATTTACACCCATAATAAACTGCGTATCTTACGCCATACCCTAGCTGCCACAACGCAACACCACTGGTCGAGTGCGCAAAGCTGACCATGGAGACCCCTAATCATATTGCGCTACAACCCTATGCGCCGCGCCATTGGCAAGATGGGCCTGCGTGATGCCTGTGCGGTCGGAGAGGCAGTCGGAGTCGGAGAGAGATCAGGCGCCATCTTATCCTTTGCCCAGCAAGTCCCAACCCTAAACTCCAAAACATCATTTCGCTGCCGAGATCCTCGCTTCGCCTCTTGTACCACGATTACAGCTCCGCTGACCTTTGCAGATCTCCATACTACTACCGTCCCCGACTCAATCTGCCGGATACCTCTTTGGCCTCACCAGCTTGGCCCTCCCCTTGTCGCCTCTGCACTCTCCCTCCATTGCACCACCACCGCCGCCGCGCCCTCCCCACAACGATTCGTCAACCAACACCTCCACTAGTGCTCTCTGGCGTCATTGCTCTGCTCTCAGCACTGCTACCCAACGTCGCATATTGCCGTCCGCGCGCTCACACACCCGCGGGTTCTTATCTCGTCAGATAACAAGAGTCTGGGGGTGGCGCACGAACTCGACTAGAACTCGACTAAAGCTTCCGCCCTGCTGGTTCACCTGCCTAGTCGGGCTGCTTGGCCGTTCAACTGGACAGACACATCAACAACCCCCCATGCCAAGCCGCTCTTCGGACTCTTTCCAGCGAGCCCTTTTCGCTACAATTTCCTGAGTAAATCTCAATCGACCACGTCAACAAGAGCGGCGACTCTCTCGAGTCAGCTGAGGAGCACGGGCTTGCGCACAATATTCAACTCAATTCCTTGATTCTGCGTCGGCTTCGGAGTGCCCCGCGTCGGCAAACCTCCATGGCGTCACTAATCCCGTTCATCTCGGAGATTCTCCCCATGATTATGCCCGCCTCCACCCACGTTACTACGGCCAATGATCTTCAGCCGACCCATCCAACAGTCGAGGGGCCCGTGATAAGGCGTGCTGCAGTCGTCGACCGCTGCGACAAGATGTGCGCCTCTGGTAAGCTCGATACCACCCTCCGCACACGCACAACGCATCATACCACTCGTTGTCCACTCTTTCCGGTGCTTAGCCTGCTCCATTCGGCCTATTCATAAACCCAATGCTACCGCATCTTTCCCTGCTCCCTGCCTGACCACGAGGTGTAACTATTTTAAGCAGTCCTCACAACCCGGCCCAAATCTAGCACGCGAGTACGCCACAATAGCGAACAGGGTGAGTCTCGCCATGCCTCGGCTAATAAGCCCTCAGCCTGATATTCGGCCACACTGGGGCTGGACTTGGCTGACCTATCCCTTCAGATGCCATACTATACGCCGTCTCCGGTACCGGCATCCTGTTAGTGAGCGAGGGTTTTGAAGAGGACGAACCGCGACGTCATGCTCTGAATGCTGGAGATTTTGCTTTCGTACCAGCCTGGACAGAGCACCAGATTCAGAATGAAACCGACGCTGACCTCGTCCTGGTTGTGATTCAGAGTGGCTCGCGTCCAGTTGGCGCCATCCTGACGGATTGGGGAGGTGACGAGATTACGGCAGACACAACTAGCGAGTAAGGCTCTTCTGCCATTCAGCTCCGGCTGCAGGCTTGCATTATATCATATTCTCATTCTATGACGCTAGCAACTGGATGCCTCTATACAAGACACTGAGCTGTTTTTCGTACGGCCCGGCTCTCGATGTGACAGGTCAGCCATCCTCGGCAATTATACACTCAATGATCCTGTTGTAGTCCGACGGCGTATCAAACACTTGCGCGTGATCCAACTGAGGAAACCACAACACCTCGACCGCAGACTCCGCACCGCCCTCCCCCTCCTGCTCCTCTTGTAAGTAGCGCGCCACGGCCGGCGCGTTGACGATGATGTCCTTGGCGGCGAGGCTGACCGTCACTCGCCTGCAACCCCCGTCGCGCTGCCGCTTCCACAACTGCTCCATCCAAAGGATGTTTTCGCGCCAGAAGAAATGCCGGCCGAGAACGGTGGCGACGCCGACGTCGGCGCTGGCAAAGTACCACAGCTGCCACTCTGCCGCGGTCCGCGGCGGCCGCCTCGTGAAGTTGTGGGCGACGTGCGGCAGCTGCAGCAGCACGGTGACGGGGTCGACGAGCGTGACGGAGCGGATGCGGGCGCTGAGCGCCACGTCCTCGGCGGTCAGGAGGTGCGTGGTCAGCACGGACCCGTACGAGTGCGAGACGACGGCGAATTCGCCCCAGCCGTGAGCGTCGACGACGGAGGCGAAGGCGGCGAGGAAGGCGCGCCGGTCAAGCGGCGGCGCAGTCAGGCGGAATGAGATGGGCAGCATCTCAATGGCGATGAGGCGGACGTCATTGCCGCTGCTGCTGCTGTCGCGGCGGGAGGACTTGTCGCGGGCGGCTTTGATGAGATCGAAGAGGAAGCGCAGGTAGGTGAGCAGGCCGACGCCGATGCCGTGGAAGAAGACGATCGGCAGCGGCGGCGACGAGGACGAGGGGGATCCGCCAGGTATCGCGCGCTCTGCTGCTGCTGCTGTACCGGTGGCCGTGGCCATCGTCGTCGCAGGCCCGTAGTACCAGTACCCTAGGCCCAGCGCCGGCGACCTGCGCCGGCACAAGAGCTCCTGCGGTCGTGGGGGAAACGTCGCGCGCACATAGGCGGCGCTGCCGCGGGCATAGAAGCGAAAGCCGTGGGCGTGCAGCAGCGCGCTGGTAAGGAGGTCGACGAACGCGATGACCGCATACCACGCCAGGCCGCGGTACGCCGTGACGATGGGGTCCAGCGTCAGCCGCAGACACCGCGCCGGTCCGCGGCCCTCGGCGAAGCGGTGTCCGACGGCGTCCTCGAGCCCGGCCACGTACCCGGCCACCTCATCGTCGTCGGCGGCATCATCGGCGTCAGTCTCGAAGAAGGCCCAGAGGAGGAACTCGCGGACGTTGTCGCGGCGGATGTCGTCGAGCGGCGCGCCGAGGAACCACCCGCGCAGGTAGGCGGCGGGCTCGCGCGCGTGCGTGACGCACCGCCGGAAGAGCGCCTGTCGCTCAGCCTGGGTGAGGGCGGGCGTGGGGTGAGCGGCGCGGGCGCGGGCGGCGCGGCGCAGGTGTTGCCGGTAGATGAGGGCGTAGAAGAGAGCCTCGGCGAGGAGGAGGGCGGCGAGGACGGTTTCGGTGGTGCGGTGCGCGGAGGAGTCGTAGGCGAGGAGGGCGAGGAGGGTGAGGGCGTAGAGCAGCGGTGTGAAGCGGAAGAGAAGCACGGAGATTTGGATGAGCGCCCATTCAGGCGGCGAGTTGCCAATCATGACATGTGGATGTGAGGGACGGGCCGTGTTTCAGGGGAGGGTGAAGGTTCGAGGTGGATGTTAGTAGTCTGGACACTAGCTTGATGGGCCTGGTTCTTCTAATTGCATGTGGTACATCGTATTCCTCGAAGAACTGTAATTCCCATGAATCGCAGGTTTCGGTGTAAGTTCAGTAATAAGAAGTCGCCATGGCATGTTGACACAAAGTTCAGTGGAGGGACAACTGTCCGCGATCTCGCGTGTTACTGGTTGGTCACCACTACTACTAAACCAACAGGCAGTCGCCGGTCGCCCATTTCAGCCAGTTCATTTGCCCAGCATCGTCTCGCACCGCACTGATGTTTTTTTTTTTTTTTTTCAAGCGTTCTTGCCATTTTGAAACTTTTTTGCGCATCAAGTATCGCGTCTTGTAAATCCCCAAAAACTATCTCGAGGTCTCGACTCTCAGCCAATCATGACAGTGCACAAAGGTTGGATAGAACAAGGTCGCCATGCTCCCTTCAACGTAAAAGTTCTCCCCGACATTTGGTGTTGCAACACGGCCATTCGCATTCTCCGTGTTCCACTTCTCGCGCTCTGAAGAACCGGTTACTTGCCGACTTGCCTCTAACCTAGGTAAACAAAAGTGCGGGGCGTAATAAATAAAGTGATGTTGAGTGAAGTGTATCCATGCCGCTCCTGAATAGTAGGTAACAAGAAGCAAAATGGAGCAACGATGGTTACCGGCGCTGTGGTCGGGCTAGCATAAACATTGAGGCCGCCAGGGCAGCAACAACTGCACAGCCCAACAAAAGCTTTGAAACCTGGCCAATATCCTTTGCGCCTGGTTCAACGACAGAGGCACCTACTTCTTTGTCCCAGGCGCGAAGAACCTCATCTGCTGTTGAGTACTGCCTCTTCCAGCATGCCAGGATCACGTTGCCCCCTACTACATTCGTCACGTCTGGGAACTTTTCGTCGTTGAAAGCGTCGGCAAGGTCCCTCTCGTAAGCCATCCTCTCCTCTATTGTCTCCGGTGAACCTGGCGTCGATCGGTAAGGCCAGAGTCCTGTCATGATGGTGAAGAAGAGGGAACCAAGCCCGAACAAATCGAGACCTGGCGTTGAGGCAGTCTTGAAGGCAGGGTGGTAGAAGGGCCCGTCCGGGAGGCAGCCTCCATCGAGGCCTAATTCATCGCACGTGGACCCTCCAAAGTCACAAAGCAATAAATCACGGGACCCTGCTGTTGTTTCGTGGACGAGAACGCTCCTGGGGCGAAGATCGGAGTGAACAACACCGCGGCTATGAATATAGGAGATGGCTTCAGCCAACTGTCGGCACCATACTATCCGTTGGCGCAGGGGAATCGAGGAGTGGTGCCTGTCCAGATAGGCTTGGAGGTTGCTGTGGCTCGCTTTTCCAAGAAGTATCCCGCGGCCTTGTTGGCCGAGATATCTGAGAGAAATGAGCGTTCAAATGCGAAAAAAAAAAACGAAATGCCTACGTGTAAACGGGGTTCCCTTACTTTACAATTCGCGGATGCTGTCCAAGTCTTTGGAGGATAAGCGGCTCCACGGAAAAGCAAACGTCGACCTTTTCGGCAAGCTCGTCATTCTGAAAGATGATGGGCTGCTTGAGGACAAGTCCAGGACTGACGTCCTCGATCATACTCGTGGAGCCGAGATTATCCATTGTGTGCTTGGTGAGCCAGTTGGGAATGGGCGTGAAGAGGAAGAGGGTTGCCTGCCTGCCTGCCTCACAGCCTCCACAACACCCTCCCCCCCCTGAATTAGTATGCATCACAGGTCTAGCTTGCTACCCTATAGACGGCCTCTGTGTCGGCAAATCTGTGGAAGCGGTTGGCCGGCGAATACGGGGCTTTTGTATCGTTCCTTTTCAACTATTTTTGGTCTCGTTTTCTTTTTCTGGGTCTCTCATTTTGCACTGATAATGGGGGCCTTGTTTTTTTGTCGATGACGGCGGCCTGCCGGTATCCGTGTGATCTCCCGCCTCAGCTTGGTATGCTAGTTGGGCCCTAAAATTTGTCCGATCGGCAGAATGATTGCTCCGAAGACAAAGTCCCAAAATTCAAGATTTGAGATGGGTGGAAATTTTACATGTTGAAAGAAGAAGACGCAATTAAGGAAGCCTTGCCGTTGCCGAGTTATTCTAGTTGTTCATCGCGCTATAAGGTTGCCTCGTAGGGAAGTAGGTGATGCCTTTTCGCTGTCCGTCGGTAGGGGTGGTTTTCTGTGTCCAGCAAAACAAAGTTGGCGCCTGTTTGGAAAGATTTATGAGTCATGCTGTGATTTGTTCACGCTCTATTAGATGTGCTTGAACTTGTAGAAAATTCTCTGTGCTAGGAAAAGACAATGTGTCTTGTCAATCGGATTTGGCGGTGGCAACGCCTTCGTCACTCTTTCTGACGTGGAAATGCACCGACTGACCGATCCGGCCTCCTGGTAATGGGAGGTCTTCCCCACTCCTTACTATAAGTGGCTAAAAAAATTATCAAACAAAAAGAAAAGAAACGTCAGAGATCTTGTCTGAGAAGGGCTTCGAGGCGTAGATGGGGCGGGTGGCACCCGGTTTCATGCATCAAGCGTCCAACAACGGGATAACGTCATCATCTCTGCGAAACAGCCTTTTAAACTCTGTATATACCCCTTTTCCCTCGTGTTTGCTGTCGCGTGATGAGCTACAATTGCACTTCATTGAGTCGCGGCGTGGATAATTTTTTTTTTTCTTTTTTCGAGACGCAGAAACAAAGGACGCACACATACGCACTCTCACACTACACACGTTATTGACCGCCCCCCCCCCCCCCCCCCCCCCCCCCCCCCCCCCAACCCGTTTTTTCCCCCCCCCCCCCCCCCCCCCCACCCCTTTTTTTGCCCCCCCCCCCCCCCCCCCACCATGGCGGAAAAGTACGTCTTGCGCATCACCGCAGGGAGCAGCTATGACGAGTCGACGCATGTGGAAGTGCCCGTTAACAAGCCCGAGACTGTCCTCGTAACCGGCGCACACGCTACCGTTGAGCTCAACGTCCGCGTGCAGGGGTTCGCCGGCCTGCCGCGCGGATCCCCGTCCACCTCACCGTACTTTGCCGCCGAGCCGCACGCCAGCAACCGGGATCAGTACAGCATCAGCTTCCGCTTCACCCCGACCCGGCCGCCCTCTGCAGCCGCTTCGTCCTCCTCCTCCACCACCACCACCACCACCTCGCCATCCTCCTCCTCCCCCCCCTCCCCCCACTCCTCCGCCGCCGACAGCACCGCCTCTTCCTCCTCCTCCTCCTCCTCGGGCATCTCCGGCGTCGACCTCCAGTTCGGCAACGACTTTGACCGCCCCATCCGGGACCGCCTCCCGCCCGGCTTCAACTTTGCCCTGCGCTTCGTCCGCCGCTGGATCGACCCGGGCCTCGAGGGCGACGCCTACGCCGACAAGCCCCACCTCTACGGCCCCGCGCTCAGCTCCTTCAACGTGCTCCAGCTCGGCCAGGGCCAGCACGATCCGGCCCGCGGCGGCCTCTGGTTCGAGGAGGGCGGCGACGAGGCGGCGGCGCTGGGCCTGCCGGGCAAGGGCAAGCAGCGCATGAAGTGGGCGCTGGCCGACGCCAACAAGGAGCGGTTCGTCTTCGAGTACGGAAAGACGTACGGCCTCGACTTCTTCAACCCGTACCTGGACTTTGCCAACCTCGCCTTGCGGCTGCCCGGTTTTCAGGTCAGCATCGCCAGCTTGTGGGACGGCCAACCCCTCCGGTACGTGTCATTTTTCCCCCGCTGTACTTGTACTGCTCTTTTTGTATGCTTCTGCGCTCTGTTTTCTTTTCCAGCTCCCTCGGTACAAGATACAGCCACCCTTCATTTTGTCTCCCTTTCATGACTTAACCTTTTTTTTTTCCGTCTTTTTTCTTAGGTCCGGTAGGCGCTCACATGGACTTAGATACGTGCTGCGCAATAAAGCGACCGGGCATGTCTACCTCGTTGTCCTCTTTAGCCTCTTCCTGCGCGAAGATGTCAACGACGACGGGACACTCAAAGATGGAGCAAAGGAGCGCGTGATTGAGCATTGTGGCTGAAGTTCAATCTGTGGATTGGCTGATAGAAGGAAACATAAACATGCACAACTATAGACATTTATAGCATAATGGCACACTCATTTGACCTACACGCAATGCCTCATACAATATCCAAGGAGTTATAGTACACCCACAGCGCGAGTGCGCCGCCGGTTACACCACCGCGTACTTACAAGCCTGAATCATAACGTGACGAGGTTTGGTGTGTGTACCACCACGTTGAGCAAACTTTCAGGGACGCACGCAAGCAGAAACAAAGACGACTCCCGAGCCGAGGGAGCCTGAGGCTAAAGGAATCATCTTCACTTACTCTGTTTGAATCACTTTCTCAATAGCTTGCGTACCGACATGACATCGACAGCAGGGGTATCCAATACAGCATATGCAGTGCCCATGACCACCCAGCCGCTCGCCTGCCCCGCGCCAGTGTTGACGGCAGATTTCGATCGCTGTAATGTCCCAGGAGGGCTTGAACTATGGCGAAATTGGGGTTATTATTCGCCCGGCGTCTGCTTCATCGACTACGTGGCACTATGCACCCAGACAGTGGAGCCTTCGTCAGCCGGATGGCCGATCAGCAAGGACGAAACTGCGGTGCGCTGCGTACCAGTGTAAGCAAGATGCAGTGTGAATCAGAGAGCGGCTGGACTGTAGCAGCTAACTACATCTAGAGGATACGAATGCAACGACAAGACTGCCGACCAAAGATACGCCATATCGCTTTATAATGACATGACGCTCTCTGCTCCTGCATTCGAAATCAGGTGGCGCAGCGGGGATGTCAATGGACAATTCAGCCATGCCTCCACGCCGCCATCGAGCCTGTCAGAACCGACGTCGACATCCAAGGCTTCAACAGAAAGTGTCAGCCCATCCGTTTCGTCCACACCTGCGGGAGCAGAAAACAGGCAAGAAGATATGCCACCAGGTAAAATAGCCGGAGTTGTGATCGGTGTTGCAGTAGCCATGTGTGCAGGCTTAACAGCTGCACTTCTCATGTATCGTCGGCGAAAACAAGGGTTTACCAAGGCGCAGCCGAATGTCAAAGCGGACAGAGGCCACGGTGAAGTTACTGAACTTGAGACAGCAGCGATTTCTGAGTTGCAAAGTGAGGTGGTGGCAAAAGAACTCGCAAGCAATCGACCGAAGCAGTATGACGACCATGTCGCGCTTAATTCAGACCCTGTGGAATTACCAGGCGACCAGAGACCTCGGTTGCTGTCCTGACTAGCTCGACCGATAAGACAGTTCTTTGTTGAGGGCTGGAGGATTCATGAGCAGATGTTGTGTAGGCGAGGCAGAAATACAATTTGGATAGTTTTAAACTATCACAGAAGGTGGCGCAGTTGGCTATTCCGAGGGAAGAACGCCGACAATTTCACCAGTGTGCTTGTGTGCTTGTGGACACCTGCCCCTCGGCACTAAGATAGCAGATATTAAACAAGGGGGTAAAGCTGGAATTGCTCAGCCGAAGACGTTAATAAGCCAATGTAGTTCCCATCATAACTTTCACAGCAGATCAGGCAGTGTGTAGCACCAACCCACTGGATTCCTTGGCATGGGCACAACCGGGAATAACAATGATGGAGTGGGACACGGCACTTGAGCAAGGCAGATGTTGCAGCGAGCACTTTCTCTAGTGGAATTAAAGGTTGTCCTGTTCGAAAACTGTTCGGTCCGCTGGAAACCCGTCGTTCGCACTGAATGGTGATGCGTCGGTAGATCTGCCGTATGACTGCCTTATTTGCCCTATCATGGCAAATGCCAGTTCTGTGAACAGAAATGACGGGAAGAGAGGGGAAAAAACCGCTCGTTACTCCTGGGAGGTTAGACTGTAAGGCATTTAAGCCAAGACCATGCAATATTTGTTAGCTCCGAGTTGGCTTCCTCTCGCCGTGCGTGGAGGGCGGGGCGGTTGTGTGGTAAATGACTCTGTCCGTGGCTTATCATTGTGGCCTAGAACGGGCTCATTTGGGGACCGGCAGGGTGGAAGGCGGGGATGTGACATTTTCTCTTCTCTTTGGGCTAGAATCGGCACGGACTGTTGGACATCACGAGTACATGAGCCCAGGAGCTCGTCCGTCATCGGTACGGATAAGGGTGAGGTGAGTGAGACAAGCAGCGGGTACGAAATGGATGCGTAGTTCGGGTTGGCAGACTCTGGGACTGCTAAATTGACTGAATGGTGAGATGGTCATTGGGTGATGGTGATGCAGACGGGGTACTTCGTATAGCGGAAGAAGATGAAGCGGAGGACAAGAAGACAAAAGGCTTGGATGTTGGAGGGAGCAGATGGGGAAGACGGGGGTGGGATGACCAGAGAGAAGGGGAAGGGCGCCAGTTTGCAAGGACCAGTTGCAGCAAAGAGGCCGAGACCCACCCGCCAGCTGGCGGAAAAGCTGCTTTTCATTGGTGGATGTGGAGGTTGCAACCAGCAGCCCCAATCCCGGACAACACTTCGTCGTTATTCCCGACAAGCTTGTTCGTTTTTCGTCATCCTGGTCCGCTGAGCACCAGCGGCCCCTCCTGCATTATGAGGGAATCCAACTCACTTAGTATTCATTCGTTTATTTCGGAGTCATGTCGCTTCCAGACCCAGTCTGCCGCTCTAAATTGGTGTCTTCCCTCAGTCACCCACTCGGATCCGCTGCCCCGAAGTGATTTTCGGCCATTTCTCATATCATGGCCCTGACTGGCACCTGTTTCCCCCCGTTCCCCTCCTCGAGACCGGTCTCATAACAAGTCGAGTTCATCTTCTGCCTGCCGTTGTGCTGCTGGTGCTGCCGCTACCTGGCTGATATCCCTGAACATGGCTCAGCAGCAGAACACGCTTTTGGGTGACGTGTTGCCGCTGCGTCATATCGCCGGCACTGGCAGCTCGAGTCAAGACCAATCGCGAGGGAAAACCGCAAGAAAAGGACGACTGGTCGATTTCTCGACGCCCATCCTTTACCTCTACCTCGACTTCGAAACGCCGCTACCCTCACCGCCGCGACCCCCGCCAGAGACTCCCGGAACCAGCATACCGCAATGTCCAGACCTTCGCGCCTACACCTCACCATTAGAATGGAGTCCGGCACGGAAGAGCGTCCTGCTCGTGCTGTCCTGCCTCGCCACCTTCCTCACCGCCTACACCGCCGGCGCCTACTCGCCGCCCGCCGGCCTCATGGCTGCTGATTTCGGCACCTCGCGCACCACCGTCATAGCCGGCATCACCACATTCTGCGTTGGCTTTGGCTTCGCACCGATGGCGCTCGCACCGCTTTCCGAGGCCTGGGGTCGCTACCCCATATTCGTCGTTGCCGGTTCCGTCTACGTCGTCTTCCAAGCCTTGTGCTCCGTCATGCCCCACGTCGCGGGCATGCTCGTGTGCCGGCTGTTTGTCGGCGTGGGCGCGTCGGTGTTCAGCGCGGTGGTCGGGGGTGTAATTGCGGATCTCTGGGGCAAGGAGGACAGGAACACGCCCATGGCGCTGTTCAGCGGCTCCGTGCTCCTGGGAACGGGGGCTGGCCCGCTGGTCGCGGCGGCGCTGATTGAAATCATTAAAGATCGCACGAGAGCGTGGCAATGGACATTTTGGCACCAAGTAATCATGGATGCGGTTCTTGTGGGCTTCCTCATTGTCTTTTTCAAGGAGAGTCGTGCATCCGTTCTGCTCACCCGCAAAGCCAAGATTTTGAATGACTGGTATGTCATGTTGGAGGAGTCAGGAGTGTGGGGGGTTTGGATATCCTTGGAAAAGGTCAATATAGCCTCTTCTTCGGAAGTGCGGCTATCTCAGTCTCACGATCCATCCTCGGACGACGCAGACCGTCCCACGGAGCCGCAAATACAATCGCTACAGCTTCGTCGTGTCCGCTGGGTCGTCAAGGCGGATGAGCTGCGTCCTACTCTCAAGGACCTAGTCGCTACCTCTATCAAAAGACCATTTGCTCTTCTTTTCACCGAACCAGTGGTGTTTTGCTTTTCAATTTGGGCGGCATTTTCCTGGGGTGTTCTGTACCTTTCCTTCTCGGTCGTGCCGTTCCTCTACAACGGGGACCTGGACATGTCAAGTCGCGTGTACATCTCTATGATAGCTGCGACAGCCGTGGCGACCATCACTGGCGTCTTTCAAGAGCAGCTTCTCAGACATCCATCGTGGAAGAGCATCGAAACTGGGGGCCGCCCGACAGACTCCAAGTTCTGGCAGCTCATGCGCAGCAGATTCCCCGCCGAAGCACCGGAGTCGAGGCTGTACTTTGCATGCATCACGGCCATGCTCCTGCCCGCTGGCCTGTTTATAGGATTTCTCTGTCCGAGCGAATGGAAGGACTATGCCCAAGCAATTGGCCTAGGCTTCGCGCTTTGGGGTATTTATTCCGTCTACCTTGCCACATTCAACTACCTAGCAGACACCTACCATGTCTATGCGTCTTCTGCTTTGGCTTCTCAGAGCCTTTGCCGCAATCTGTTGGGCGGAGCTTTCCCTCTCATTGCCACGCCGCTGTTCCGCAATCTAGGTACACGAGCC
This sequence comes from Cordyceps cicadae, assembly GCA_002968875.1. Classification (NCBI taxonomy): domain Eukaryota; kingdom Fungi; phylum Ascomycota; class Sordariomycetes; order Hypocreales; family Cordycipitaceae; genus Cordyceps; species Cordyceps cicadae. The sequence goes on along the minus strand of MWMN01000010.1, from coordinate 79,041 downwards.
GCAGGTGGTCTGCTCGGCGGCATTGGCACGGTGCTGACCGTGATTCCGTGGGTGCTCGTATTCTTCGGACAGCGAATTCGCGCGAGGAGCAAAATTGCCATCGTAAGTCGTATCAGGCCTTATTCAATAGTAGACTTAAGCTAATAACCATCCAGTCCCTCCAGAAACAATAAGGGGGGACTATTTACCGGTCCAAGATATTCTGATATACATCTCCATCTTGACTTGTTTTTACTTTCTGCCTAGTAGTTTTCGCATGGTAAATAATTCAGCGACTCACCGGATCGGCAAATTTAACTGGCAATTATTTTCCAGGGTCAGATATAACGTGAATCTCTAAATTTTTGAGTATTCGATTCTATTTTGCTTATAGTGACGCAATATCCCAAAGTACCTCTGGTCCACATCTTGACTCCTCATTTCCCATCAGCCTTTTCACCATCAGCCGTTTTATCCGCAGCCTTTTCACGCGCAGCCTTTCTACGCAAAGTCCCGACGGGAATTAACCCTTGAGCTTCGAGATAAACCCAGTCGTTGCAAAACTCCCTGTTGCGAGCAATTTCGATCGCATAGAACTGCATGCGGGGTACTAATTGACGAAAATTAGCACCTTTACAACCAGCGTTGTAGAGCCATCCCTTGACTTACCGAGAATAGTGCCTTCATTATCATATTCTTCATAGGGGTCCAGGCGAAGTATGGTACCAAAGTTGAAGTCCTGTATCTTCTTCTCATACGACATGAGAAACGTGCGCCACCGTTCCTTGGCTGCCTTGCTCTTCAATTCGTCCTCGTTGATCTTCTCAACGTTGATGTCGGGAAAGTCCCTCCTGAAGTGTTCATAGATCTCCTTATCGAGCTTGGTCAGGCCACGATCGGAGGCAGGTCCGACCTTGAGAAGATTCCAGTATACTTCTATCTGCCTCGTTGCCTTTACGGAAAACTGCTGCTCTATCTACTCGTCGTGGTCAGCGCGGCTCGTCTTCCTTAGCTACGGCGCAGAGGTCATTGCTGTCTGCGCCGCGGGAGCGACATCAAGCCCCTCAATGAAGGATTTTTCCAGTGGCGTACCTCTACCATGTTGCTAGTGTCCTCGGCCTTGAGGCCCGCGGGGACGCGGCCCCCGGTCAAGGACATGCCCTCTATAGGATCCATGGCTGATTGTCGTCCCGTGAGGTTGTGAATAAACAAATTTCGTGGGATTTGAGGTCGAAATCTTTCTCCAATCGCAAAATCTGGATGTGGGGGCTTGAGGCGAGTCGAAAGTGGGATGGAGGGGCAGATACTACATCTACAGTGCAAAACTGCTCTGCACTGTACGGCCTGGTGAAGCTCCTCGGCTCTACTATAAGTTACTGGTGGGATCTGTAGGCATTACTTAGGGTAGCTAAAATTTTGAGCAGCGCCTCAGTTAAATCTATAATTCGGATTGAAGGCAACAGTTGAACACAACCTAATGCTTGAACTAGGCGGCCAAGCACTTCAGCCATCACACGGAAATAGGGCGGGATCGCAAAAGCCTGGCTACACACAGCCAAAATAGCCAGCAACTCCGGGGTGCCGGCTTCGATATGCGGCTCGCGTGACACATTTGCTTGTTTGGTTTCCTTGATAAGTGGAGTGGACGGAAATTTTACACTGCTCCTAGGATGGATGGCCAGCAGCTGTCTCAGGTGCAACAATAGGACCAGCATTAATCAATCCTGTATGCATATTTTACCACCCAGCTACTTGATGAACTGGTACCCGCCCTCGCGCGTTATATTATCTCCCAAAGTCACAGTAACGCTATATATCTACCGAACTTTCCATTATGCGGCAACTATGTCTCAAGACTTTCACCACGGAAGTGTCTCGAGCGGTGTCGAGATCTTGTGATAATCGATGCCATTCGACTTCACCGGAGCTCCAGTTTTGGACTGCCGATTTGGTCTCGACATTAGGAGTTGGGTTTCATGGGCGTAGTATCCGTGGTCTTTGAAGGAACACTGGGATGTGCATTTTTCTTTACGTGACAATATTGACAATTGTTTCATGCATGCGCGTGGCGCCACGGATCGCCTGTCCCAGTATGTTGCTTGCCGATGAAATAAGACATTAGAGAGGAAGGCCTACTAATTAAAGGTTTTCTAATCTATTCTTCATTTCTGCTTGAAGAAACACTGGCAACCAACTGAGACTTTTCAAGTTGGTGTTGTTGGGTCTAGTGGTCCGAGCGTAGCACAATAGCAAGCAAAGCCATTTGAAACAAACAACTCTTTGCTCTTCCAACGTATTTGACGCCGCTCCGGGTAGGAACAATCACTCTTATACGCGAGAGAGCCACGCGGAACACGGAACAAAGGAATGACCCCTTTTGATCTCATTGCCGCCATGGAGAAATGGATTTCGCTGACGGGTCTGCCCGCCCGCCTGGCGGCTAGTTGCGAGACCTCCTCATCACGCCCGTCAACAGAATCCCTCGCAAGACACTGCTCGACAGCGAGGATGCTTAGCATAGTTTCTTCACGATGGGGAATCAAGACGATGAGCGGAAAGACGCCGAGTCGACTTCTCGTTCTACATTTGTTACCACGCTTCTCGACGAACGGCCGCGATGGCGGCACTTGTTTGCCTTTACCACCAAGCAGCATCTTGTCTATCTCGGCGCCGCGTGCGTCTCATCTGCAGCTGCAGCTGGCTTGCGCACAGCTCTACCCATAGTACTTGGGAAAGTATTCGATGTCGTCTCAGAGGCCGGAAGCGGCAAACTTGCAAACACACAAGTCTTGGCCATAGTGTCGCAATACTGCGTCATACTGGCCGTTATGAGCGCCGCTCAATGGATCACCAATTCATCATTCTTGGCACTCTGGATCAGATTTGGAGATCTCCAGGCCGAAAGTATACGCCATGCTCTATTTACAGGCCTGATAAAGATGCAACGTGCCTGGATTGACTCACTACCTCATGGCACAACAGGGCTTGTCGCCTCTATCCAAAGGTGGGCTGACTCCCGACTTCAAAACACGTCAACTCGCTAACACTTCCGACAGGAACACACACGAAGTCCAGATGGCTACATCTCAAGTCTTTGGTTACCTTGTTGCAGATGTTCTCACAGCGTTTGCTTCGCTCACCATTGCTTTTTGGGCATCGTGGAAGCTCACACTAGTCCTCCTCGCGACGCTGCCGCCATCTCTCCTCGTGTTGTCGCTAACGGGGCGCAAAATCCAGCCAGCCATCACAAAGCAGGCGTCTCATCTAGATTCGGCATCCCGAGTGCTCGCTGCGTCCATCGATGGGATCGACCTCGTCAAGCTCTACAACGGCTATGCCGGTGAAGTCCGCAATTACACCACACATACTAGGCACGCTGCCAAACAATATCGCATTCAGGCCTTTCAGAATTGTATACAAATGGGATACACTACCTTTTGGTCCGTGGCAATGTTTACCGTTGGATTTTGGTACGGGCTGGCTCTCGTTCAGCAGGGTATACCGCCAGGGAATATTTTGACAACCTTTTATGCCATTCTGACAACGCTTCAAGGCGTCGAGTCCTTGTTACCCAATTGGCTTGTATTTCAGCGAGGAATGAGTGCTGGCCAAGTGTTGCTCGCACTGCAAGTCGAGACTGCAGAAGCCACCAAGAAAGACGCCCACACTGTCCGACCGCCCTATCTTGTCGGCGCTCTTAGTATGAAAGAGGTATTGCGCAAATCGTGATTATTAGCGGAACTGATTACTGATGACAGCAATAGGTAAACTTCTCATATCCAACGGCACCATCAATCAAGTGTCTCGATAATTGCTCGCTATTCGTTCCAGCGCAGGAACTCACCTTTCTCGTTGGGCGTAGTGGATCTGGAAAGAGTACAATTGCCAGTCTCATCTCACGAATATACGAAGCGCCAGGCGACGGCATCCATGTCGATGGTATCTCGATAAAGAAACTCCAGCAAGAATGGTTACAGCAGCGCGTAATGTTCCTCGAGCAAAGCCCTGTCATTTTCAACGACACATTGTTTCGAAATATTGCTTTTGGGCACCCGGATCCGGCCTCAGCAAGCCAAAAAGATGTGTTGAGGGCATGCCGAAAGTTTGGTCTGGCGTCAACAATTGCGACACTGAGTGGCGGTCTACATACAGTGATCGGTGGCAAAGGCTGCCCCCTAAGCGGCGGCCAGCGACAAAGGGTTGCGCTCGCTCGTGCATACCTCAGAGACCCGCCGGTATTATTGATGGACGAACCTACTTCGGCGCTGGATCCATCCAGCCGAAAGTCGGTTATGGATGAAATTAGGGGTTGGAGGCGACACAAGACGACGGTCATCATCTCTCATGATATGGACAACATTCGCGATGACGATTTCGTCCATGTGCTGGACAAAGGAGCAGTGATAAAGAGTGGATTCAAGCAACACCTGGGATTTCCCAGTCTGGATGCCTTCTTCGACCCGGCGTTGAACGAGGTCATGAACAGCGGTGCATCAACTATCCAGACCAGTGCCATGCTGCCTCCTATGAGAAACGCCGACCGCCACGGTAACAACAAATTCGGTTACTCAAAAATTCACGACCAAACATGGTTTTTAAGTAGCCCTGTCTCGCCTGGGTTCGGTGCCGCGTTTCCTCATACCACCTCCCTTCGTTCCCCTAGGCTCTCCGTGTTGTCAAGTCCCATACGATCAGTGACAATGCATCAACCCCTCGACATGGCGGGATTATCATATCTACTCAACAAGCCCCTTCCGTCGACGCCCGACCACTCTGCACCGGATCTGGGCAGTAACAAGGCGGAGCTGCTGCCGCTGGAATCCGAGCTTGACTCAATATCGGCGCGCACCGCTGACAAAGCGTCGAAACCTGGCACCACGAAGAGGCGGCGACGTGTCGTCAATCTCGGCGCGCTGACGAGAAATCGCACACATGCGCCGACGATTTCGTTTCTTAGCATAATGAGCACTCTTCTCACGGCCCTTGATGCCCAATATACCGCGTACCTCGCCGTCGGCATCATCACCACCATGATTGGCGCTCTAACCACGCCAACATTCGCCTATGTCTTGGCCAAGTTGTTGGCCGTCATGTGGTCCACGGGAAACAGGGGCGCCGAGGGGAGGCTCTGGGCGCTGTGCCTCTTCATCATCGCCGTCGTCGACGGAATCTGCACTGGTCTTGGTCGCTACCTCCTCGAGTCGTCAGCGCAAGCGTGGGTCGACTCCGTGCGACGCTCTGGGCTGGAGCGCATCCTGCGCCAGCCCAAGTCCTGGTTCGGTGACAATAAGAACTCACAGGCTCGCGTCTCCGAGGCCTTTAACTTGCATGCGGAGGAGATGCGCAACCTTGTCGGCCGCTTCCTCCCCAACATCGTCGCCGTGACCACCATGATAGCCGCGTCCGTCGTCTGGGCCCTCATTATCCGCTGGGATCTGACACTCGTGGCGCTTGCACCGCTACCAGTGGTTGTGCTGGTCCTCATGACATACGCCAGCTTGGGGCAGGAATGGGAGGTGCGCTGCGCCGACGCCGCGGGGAAGACCGGTCAGATCCTCGACGAGGTGCTGGCGTTTGGCCGCACAATTGCCCAATGCAGCCTCGAAGGCCATTTCTCCAGTAGCTTTGCGCAAGCTATCGCACGATGCTCCCGTCTCAGTAACCGGCGCGCCTGGCGCACCTGTCCCCTTTTCGGCCTCTATCAGGCCTTCAGCTACGTGCTGACGGCGCTCGTCTTCTACTATGGGACGAAGTTACTCACCACTCACGGCCGCACCGCTGCGTCTGTGGATGCCGTGCTGCAGGTTCTCAATCTGCTGCTCTTCAGTATCGGCACCGCCACTGAGCTGCTCAGTACCATGCCGCAGATCACCCTAACAATGGCCGCTGCCGCGCGGGTCCTAAACTACACAAGGTTACCCAGCGGTGAGTTACCACCGGAGACCGGGGACTACTCCCACGGTGGCCGAGCGGCTTTGCTGCCGATCCGCATGCGCAACTTGAGCTTTACCTTTCCAGACCACCCCGACCGCGCCACACTCGCCGGCGTCACACTTGATATACGCCCCGGACAGTGCACCGTGCTCGTCAGCACCTCCGGCGGCGGCAAATCGACCCTGCTTGCCCTCCTCCTCGGCCTGTACCGCCCCGACGCCGACGACCCGGAATCTGCCCTCACCTACGCCGACGTCCCCCATGCGGCCCTGGACCCGCGCCATCTCCGCGCCGCCGTCGGCTACGTCCCGCAGGCGCCCTTCCTGTTCCCCGGTTCCATCGCCGACAACATCTCCTACGGCCTGGACGCGCAGTCCCCGCTGCGGCACCGCGCCAACGTGCGAGCCGCCGCGCGCGACGCCGGCATTGACGACTTTGTCCTCTCCTTGCCCGACGGCTACGACACCCTCGTCGGCGACGGCGCCGGCGCCACGCGGCTCTCTGGCGGGCAGGCGCAACGCGTCACGATCGCGCGGGCGCTGGCGCGTCGCCCCTCGCTGCTCGTCATGGACGAGCCCACCAGCGCGCTCGACGAAGAGAGCGCGGTGGCCGTCCGAGCGTGCGTCGCGGACTTGGTGGCGAAATGGCGCGCGGAGCGTCGGTCCGCGGCTGTGGTGCTCGCCACGCACAGCGTTGCGATGATGCGCGTCGCCGACGCCCTCGTCGTCTTGGAGAATGGGCGCGTGGTCGAAAAGGGAGCGTTTGAGGATCTATGGTTCAGCGGAGACACGTTTCGCCTACTGGTGCAGCAGAATCAAAATGCTTCATGATGGTTCTCCTCCTTCTTTACAGGCTATGCTTAATATAATTGCCCTGAATACTGGGCCCTTTTTCTGAATACTTCTTTCTTCCTCGGGTCGTCAATGCTGTCCAATGCTGGGCATTGGTTTCTGGCTGCTGTTAAATCTCATAAAAATTTCCTTGCGTATATATGAGGAGAATAAAGCGCATTTCCAACTAACTTACCGCAAGCTATGTAGATTGTTATTGAAGCTCGTAAGCAATTTATTGATGAACCAGTCATCTTTTGCCTTTTCCTCTGCTTGGCATGTGAGCTCAGGGATATCAGCTACCCTATAGTCATCGCTGCACTTGCTCGTCGCTAGAAACCCTCGAATAGGGCCAATTAAGACAGATCTCGCAGAAAACAGTAATTCAATGCATTATGGAGCCCGCTGATTGCTCGGAAGCTGAAATGTACGAGCTCGGCACTCCACTGCAATTACCGGCATGAAAACCCGCGAGACTCTCTATTCAAGCTAAAATAGCCTCAGGGCCGAGGTCCACGGCCCTGGTTGGTTGATCAGATAGGTATTGTGAACAAATACAAAGCGGGTTGAGACAAAGAAGATGACAGGATGTGTGACATGGATATCGCAAACTGCGTCGTCAAATCTGTGATAACTTATAAAAGGCAAGTCGGCGCAGCTGCTCTTCATTGTCCTCTCGCACCAACACACTTCTTCAGTGAACCTTCAGCCCTGCGCCAGACTCGGGCTTAGTGTCGGCCCTACAATGACGGCATGGTCGTAATTGTGGGTGCGGCGACCCAGCAAACCGGAACGATACGAGGGCGCTCATTCTATAAAAGGAAATTCTCGGGTGAGAGCTGGGCGGGTGGCGGTGGGTTATTGAGGGAGTGCCTTGGCATGACGTCGGCAGTGAGGTTTTCTTTGAGTTGACGGAAGCTGGTCGTCGTGTATAAAGCTGGACTGCTTCTCACGATGATCCTGGATCTTTGCTGGGACATTCATTGCCACATCATAGGCTGCTAGGCACCATGAAATTCTCATATACGATACTGCTGGCTGCGCTTGCCGGCGCTTCCCCGACCCCGAAGGACTGGACCCTGCAGAAATGGGATGCCATTGTTGTTGGTGCCGGCACTTCGGGTATTATCGTCGCTGATAGACTCAGCGAAGGCGGCCTTTCCACGTTGCTCCTCGAGCAGGAAGGCGCATCCTATGGCATCACCGGCGGCACTGAGCGTCCGGCCTGGCTGAACGGCACGGGATTGAGCCGCGTGGACGTCCCCGGCCTTTGTAAGCACATAACCTCACCAAGCGCACGTCAAGACACCCCAGGCCGCTTGTATTAACTTCTTCCCCCCTCCCAGACTCGACCATATTCGACAGCCCAGACTCAAGCCTGCTCTGCAAGCCCGACGCCGTCCGCGCGTTCCAGGCCTGCACACTCGGCGGCAACAGCGCCATCAATGCCGGCCTGTACTTCCAGCCGCCCTCCTCCGACTGGGACGACTACCACCCGCCCGGCTGGCGCAGCGCCGACGTGCGTGCCGCCACCGAGCGGCTCCTCCAGCGGCAGCCCCCCGTGACCAACTACTCGGCCGACGGCCGCACCTACGTCGAGGACATCCAGGCCGCCGCCCGCCACTGGCTTGTCGACGGCGCCGGCTTCGCCGAGGTCGACTTTGCCGCCGAGCCCGACCGCAAGGACCGCGTGTACGGCCGCCCCGTCTACAACTACATCGACGGGCAGCGCGGCGGACCGGTCCGGACCTATCTCCAAAGCGCCCTCGCACGGCCCAACTTCCACCTCGCCACCGGCGTCACGGTCAATCACGTCATCCACGAGAACGGAACGGCGTCCGGCGTGGAGGTCGAGCACCACGGCGCGAGCAGGTCCATCGGGCTCGCGCCGGGCGGCCGCGTGGTGCTGAGCGCCGGCGCGCTGCAGTCGCCGCAGCTGCTGATGCACTCCGGCATCGGCCCGCAAGAGACGTTGCAGCGACTCTCCGACGCCTCGTTCGGCGCCTACGCCGCGCCCGCCTCGTGGGTCGTGCAGCCCGCCGTCGGCGCCGGCCTCTTCGACAACCCCAACACATTCATCGAGCTGTCCGCCCCGTCCATCACATCCTTTGCGTACCGCTACGAGGACCCCGGCGAGGCGGACCGCGACCTCTACCTGGCGGCGCGCAGCGGGCGTTACGCCTTCGCGTCGCAGGCGGCCGCCTTCTGGACCTACGTGCCGCAGGAGGACGGCTCGCGCGCCGGCGTCCAGGGCACGATCAGCTCCGCGGGCTACGCCGACCACACGGGCGCGCACACGGTCACGCTCAACGTGTACGGCACGTCGGGCCTGCGGTCCGCGGGCCGCGTGGAGCTGTCCGCCGAGGACGGCCGGTTCGTGGCGGGCGCGAGCGCGGACACGTACTACGCGGATCCCCGGGACGCGCGGGCGGTGGCCGCGTTCGTGCACGACATCTTCGGGGCGCTGCCGGCGTCGACGCCGGAGAGGCCGGCGGCGGAGGGGCTGACGCCGCTGAACATTCCGCGAAACGCGACGGTGGAGGAGATTGAGCGGTACGTGACGACGCCGTCGGCGTATGCGCGCGGGCAGGTGAATCACTGGTCGAGCTCGTGCCGGATCGGGACGTGCGTGGATGCGGATACGAGGGTGATGGGGACGGAGAACGTGCATGTGGTGGACGCCTCGATCATTTCGCCGATGACGGTCAATCCGCAGTTCGCGGTCATGGTGGCGGGGGAGAAGGGTGCGGAGAGGATCCTGGAGCTTTCTGGGAAGGGACTGTGCGTGGAATAGTGAAGAAACGAATGGGAAAGTTGCAAGTCCAGGTGTTGCTGAGGAGGGGAAGATGGTCTTCCTATAGTCTGGTCATTTGTACAACTACATTGTATTCTAGCAGATAGACACCGGTATCCGATATAATAATTATAGAACTTGATGATTGATATTCCACTTCGCATGCAATTGATGGGTGTCTTTCAACTCTCGCTTTGTCTTGCAACAGTACTGCCTGCAGACAAAGTACCAGTACTATCTATAATTGTACAGTCTGGACAAGCCCCAAAGTCCTCAGTGCTCCCAGTTGTGAACATGTCACACCGCTTGGAGAAATAAATTCTTTGGACGGTTTTACTATTTACGGCTTGATGTTTTTCATAAAATATAACGCTAACCACTACACCATACCCGACCGGCCAAGATTCCGGTGCAGGGGCTCCGTCAACGGAGAGTTCGGTCACGGCTAGAATTAGACAACACCAACTTCCCCGCATCGATCGTGGCTTGCAAACAGCGATCCTCCATTTCCATCTCCATCTCCTCTCCATCTTCGGAATCATGGTTTTCAAATCAGAACAGCCCGATATCTCATGTGAGTGCTCCTAGCATCAATAACGTTGTCCGACTCCGTCAAATCCCATTCTAACCCCCCCTTCCACACGGCAGATCCCAAAGACCAGACCATCTGGCACTGGCTGTTTGAATCGGGCGCAGCCATCAATGATTCAGCTCCCCTCTCTCTTCCGCTACTGCCACCAGCTGGCTTCACAGATGTCACGACGAGACGTCACCTCACCTTCCACCAGGTCCGACGGTACGCAACACATCTCTCCTCTGCGCTGGTTCGGTCCTGCGGCCTACGTCCCGGCGATGTCACCGTCGTCTTCAGCAAGAACTCGATTCACTTCCCCGTCGTCGCACTCGCCGCCGTGCGTGCTGGCGGCATCGCGTGCGGCGCGTCTCCCGAGTACACCGCCGACGAACTCGCCCACACGCTGCGGCTCAGCCGCGCCCGCTTCCTCCTCGCCGGGCCCGAGGTCGTCGACACAGCGCTAGCCGCGGCCGCGGCATGCGGTCTGGCGCGTGAGCGTGTCTTTTTGATCGACGGCCAGCGCAACGACTTGCAGAGCGTCGACGAGCTGATCGTGCAGGGCAGCAAGCTCGATGTGCAGGTACCGGCGTGGAGGCTGCCTCCAGGTAAGACAAACGGCGAGACTTGCGCGTACTTTGGCTTCAGCAGCGGCACCACTGGCCTACCCAAGGCTGTCATGATCTCGCACGCCAACGTCATCGCCCAGTGTCTGCAGATGCAGGCCGTCACGCCGTCTGATCACGACAAGTTCCTGGCCGCGCTGCCATTTTACCACATCACCGGCCTCATCCACCAGTTCCACCTCCCGATTCTCCTCAACGCCAACGTCTACGTTGTGCCCAAATTCTCCCTTGAAGCTGCACTGGGAACCGTCGCCGAGTACAAGATACGAGAGGTTCTCTTCGTCCCGCCCATCATCATCCGACTTGTCCGCGAACCCGAGTTGGTGGGCAAGTACGACCTCTCCCACGTCCGCCGCTTCTCTTCCGGGGCCGCACCGCTCTCGCAGGAGATCCTGACCGCTCTCGAGGCAAAGTTTCCAGGAACCGGGTTCAAGCAGGCCTATGGCATGACCGAGTCTTGTTCAGTGCTCACTATACATCCCGTAACCAAGTACGACTACAAGTACGCCTTCAAGGTTGGCAAGCTGGTGGGTTCGACGGAACTGCGCATCGTGGACCCAACCACGGGAGAGGATTGCGGAGTAGATACGCCGGGTGAGCTCTGGGCGAGGGGCCCGCAAGTAACGATGGGCTATCTGGACAACCCAAAGGCAACAGCCGAAACCTTTGACGCGGATGGATATCTCCACACGGGCGACATTGGCAGCATCGATGCTGAGGGTTTTGTCTCCATCACGGACCGAATCAAAGATATGGTCAAAGTCAAGGGTATCGGTGTTGCACCGGCAGAGCTTGAGGACTTGCTTCTCGGTCATCCTTTTGTCAAGGATACTGCTGTTTGTGGAATTCCCGACGACCGCGCTGGCGAGCGCCCCAAGGCGTACGTCGTACTGCAGGACAGCACGCCTCCACCAAAGGAAGCTGGTAAGGCACTCATTGACTTTGTAAGGTCGCAAAAGGCCAGACACAAATGGATCGTCGAGGTTGAAGTGGTCAGCATCATCCCCAAGAGTGCAGCGGGCAAGATTTTGAGAAGGAAGCTTCGGGATAGGTCTGTGGTCGAGTCAATTGCCGTAACTCGAGAGACTGAAACACGGTCCAAGTTGTAGAGTACTTTTCACTGGCCTCATTGGTTACCTTTCATATACATGTCACGCGTGCTTGGGAAGGGATCGTTCCAGAGCAATAGGGCCATAAAAATATGTAAAATAAAATAAATAAAATGCGGGAAAATAGCAAAAGGGAAAAATCCTGGAAACCTCCGATTGTTTGATTCATTCAGACTTGGAGCACAACGCCAGATCGATGGTGAGGCCATCTACCATCCGCGAATCGGCTGGCGACCTCGCGATGCCCCCGCTTCCCGACCGCCTCACCTTGTGAGGCAGGTGGTGAGGCAAGAACGGCAGGAACGGGCGAGATTATGTCCACCCGTTTCCATCAAAATATACTCTCCTGCTCCAGTCCTTCAGCTAAATCCACCCATCGCCCCCAAAAAGCTATTCAGCCAACCCAACCACCCATCCTCCCATCATCACTCCCATCATGTCAGCCCCATCCCCGATCACGGCCGCTGTCGCTACCGTCGAGAACCCTCACCGCTCCGAGCGCCTCGTCTACACCGCCTTCGACGCCGACAAGCACGACGCCTTCCTCTTCTCCATGCACGCCGACCCCGTCTCCTGGACGCGCGCCTGCTCGCAGATCCAGCGCCCCATGACGCGCGCCTTCCACGAAGGCATCCTGCGCCACCACAACAGCCAGCTGCTCTTCGTCATCGCCAACCGCATTGTGGTGACGGCAGAGGGGCAGGCAGAGGAGGAGGGGGAGGAGGAGGAGGAGCAGCTGGAGCCGGTGGGCAAGCTCATCCTGGACGCGTCGGACCCGGCGTCGACGCAGCACGACAACACGGAGCTCGGCATCGGCATCCACAGAGACTTCCAGGGCAGGGGGTACGGCGGCGAGGCGCTGCGCTGGGTGCTGGACTGGGCGTTTGGGTACGCCAACATGCACAGGGTCGGGCTGACGGTGTATGAGTGGAACGAGGAGGCGCGCAGGCTGTATGAAAAGGTCGGGTTCAGGGAGGAGGGTCGGAAGAGGGAGGCGCTGTACTTGAAGGGTAGGCGCTGGGATGAGATCTTTATGAGCGTCTTGGTGCACGAGTGGCGGGCGATACGAGGGACGGATTGCAAGTTGGTTCGGCGATAGTCCTGGCCTTGATTCCAACCCAACCCATCCACCTTGGAAAGCTTGCTTTTTTCTTTTACGGAGAATAATTTTTGCAAAGGAATACAGGTCCTCGAGTTATCCGTCTATTCTGCTTTTGATATCATGTCCCGTCCAGTAAATCAGTTGCGCCGCCCCATGCTAATGCTTGTCCTTGTCGTCCTCGCCTACCGTGTAGCCTCTTGCTATGCCACTCCTGCCCTCCTCGATCAACGTGCTGGCTTCCTGGTCAAAGTCGGTTCCCAGGCCCTGCCACGTTCGTTGCGAGCGCAAATACTCCGCGCCGGGGCTGGCAACGCCGTTGATGCTGGCAATCTCCCCAGCCGCTCTAGAAATGAGCGCCGTCCCTGTCGACGAGGACTCGCCCGCTTGCTTCGCCTCACCGTTGGTGGCCGCTGAGCGCACCGACAAGCGCATCGGTCGACTGTGGCTTATCAGCCTGCCTGTCCGGAGGTCATACTCTGGCGGCATCGACTCGTCCTCATCAATCTCGTCCTCCCCACCGTCCACGTCGTTGCCGTTGCCGTTTTGCGCCGGGTGACCGCCATTCGCCTCCGTCTGCTTCTCCTCCTCCTCCTCCGCCACCTTGAGCTTCTCGATGCCCCCCCACCACTCATCCCCCCAGACGCGGTCCTGCACGTCCATCAGCGCCACCTCCATCTCGAACGGCGTCACGACCGGCCGCCAGTAGCTCGCGTCGTCCTCGACCAGCCCGCTCTCCCAGCAGCCGACCACCACCCAGCCCTCGACCTCGGCAAAGTTGGCCAGCTTGGCCGGGTTCAGCTTGCCGACCACGATCGTGTAGCTCTTCTTGCCGGCCGCCGCGATCTTGGCGCGCAGCAGGTCGATGGACGGCAGGAAGTCGGACACGGACAGCGTGTTGACGAGGATGCCGACGACGCCCGCGGACGCCAGCGACAGGACCTTGGCGAACCGTCGCCGCAGCAGGCCGGCGGTCTGGATCGTGGGGTTGTCGATGGTCAGGTTCGGAGGCGGCGCGGACGGGGCGGACGGGGCTGGGATGGAGAGGATGTGGAGGGAGGCGAAGCGGGAGCTGAGCGCGAGGAGGAGAGACTGCGGGGGATCTGCGATGTGGAAGAGGGAGTATTCTTTGAGTTGCTCGGCGTCCAGCTCCGTGCCGACCAACTGCCTGTTCGGCAGCACGCCGGCCGGGTTTCTCGTCGCCTCCGTCGCGACAATGTCTGAGTAGCCGCTGTCCTTGAACAGCCTCACCAGAGACTCTACATGGCTCTGGTAAGTCAGGTCCGCCATGACGACTACCTTGCTCGCCGTGTCGCCAAACTCCTTGCGGAACTCTTGCAGGACCGCGCCGTGATCCAGCTTATGTGTAGTGTAGACGTATATCACCGGCAGCCGGCTCGTCGGGCTCAGACACGTCCGGCCATAGTGCACCGCGACCTGCGCATCGGCGTGCTCCGCGGCGATCTCGTCCACGCAGCAGGCGCTGTAGCTCGTGTCCGCCAGGATCGATATCTTCACCGGCGTCTTCGTCTTCTCCTTCGTCTTCTCCTCGTCCTCCCCGCGGCGCGCATCCAGCTCTCGGCCGAGAATCTCCGAGACTTTGGGAGCATCGACGAGCATGTGGTCCGGGAACTGAAGCGCGATCCGCGTCCAGCCGCCCGCCAGCAGCTCTGCTATTGTTCGCTCGACATCGTAGATCTCGCAGACGTCGTGGTCGCTGAGGGAGGAGGGCGCCTGGAGCGTGGCGGCAGCTTCGAAAATACGGTCTTCGGGGGTGGACAGGACCGGAGCCGCGGCGAGTTCAGCAGACATGTTTTTTTTTCTTTCGAAGCAACACTGGGCACGCGACTTCTCTATCGCGATGATGTTCGCATTCTCCGGATAAGTGATGCGATGAGGCGAAAACTTTTGGCGGGGCAGCTCTGCACAGCAAAAATGGCGGGGTATTTTCAAGCTGGTGCAACGCTAGATGTATGTACATTCAGGTACTTTGTACGCAGCTATGTCTAGAACCTATTTGTATTAGACATGGCTATTATTATCTTGCAATATACACAAATCCTGGCAGTCTTCATCTGCATACCCATGCATGTTACAGCTCAGGCAAGTCCGCACACGAATTTCCTAATTCGGACACTCTACACCTACATCCTCCATCGCACCGAGACCTAAGCTACCTGATCCCGCAAAGCCAGGCCGCTTCTTCAGCTTTCTCCTTGTTTTTTTTTCTTTCTTTTTCTTTTTTTTTTTGTTTTCCTTTTCGCCTCTTCTCTGCCTTTCCCGTCTTCCATCTGGCTAGGGGATCTGTTTCTGAACCGTCTCGCGCTTTCAGTACAACCTTCAACGGGCCAGCCAGACCGCCTGCAGACTGTTCTAAGCAACCACCCGTCTATCTTGTCGATACCCGACTTCTAAACGGATAGAGGCTAATTCTAGAAAAATAATTCTGTGTACGCATAATCTGCAAACTATGTTCCAAATTTGCGCCCTATGTGTCGTGCAGGCATAAGCAGCTGACTACGCCTGCAGCTGCATACTGTTTCACAGCAGAGATATCCGCCGCCCATATTGTGACGCAAGACATTACCAGGGCTTTAAAAAGCCGTTACAATCCGATAATATCCTTCTGTCTCTTCTTTCTTTCGCCATACTCTCTCCTCTACTCCGTACTCTACTCAATTTTTAACAAGTCACAATACAATGTCTACCAACCTCCCGTCTCACCACTTCCTCTCAGGAAAGTCGATATTTGTCATCGGCGCCGGCCTTTCAGGCTCTGCTTTCGTTGCTAGCCTCAGAGCTGCATGGGACTATACCAGTCCTTTTCCAGATATCTCAGTGTTTGACCGTGACCCCAAGGCTACACATGAACGACGTGGAGGCTACAGCTTGTCTCTTGTCGGAAGTGATGTATCCGGCGGGCTCATCGCTCTCAACAAGATGGGCCTTCTCCTAGATGTTTTGCGCGGGTCCATTGCAGGCGCGGGCGACGATGGTGCTTTTAAGCTCTGGACATCAGGCTGGATGGAGCTGGGGGGAGGACGACGCTCACCCGTGCAAGGAATACCGACAGCAAGCGTACGCATTTCCCGGATGCAGATTCGACAAATACTGCTTGAGGGTGCCGAGCTCAACAACGAGGACGCCGTATACTGGGGCACTCAGTGCCAGTCCGTGTCGAAGCTGCGTTCTGGTCGCCTGCAAGTAGAAATGATCCGAGTGGGTGAAGACATGCCTCGATTCATGGAGTGCGACATGGTCGTCGTCGCGGACGGCGCCAATAGCAAAATCCGCAGCTTCCTGCGGCCGAGCGATGTCCTGGAATACACAGGGGCCGTTCTGCGGACAGGGGTGTCCAGATTTTCTGGTCCGGTGCCGGGGGAGATTGGCAAAAACTGGGGGTTTGTTCTCTCCGGCAGCGGAACATCATGCTTCGTATCCCCGGCAGGGAAAGGGGATCTCCAATGGGCCGTCGGTCATTTGGAGCCCAAGGTATCGACTGAGATACGCGATGTCCGTCACGCGCGCCTCGTCATCCACCAATGCGTGAAACTGGGCTCCAAGATTGCGGAACCTTTCAAGACCATTCTCTCCAAGACGGATCCAGAGACGGTGATGTGCATCAATGCTCACGACAAGCTACCCTTTCAGCACTCCGAGATAGGCGAGATGCCAGTCGTCTTCATCGGCGATAGCAACCATGCACTGAGCCCTTTTGCAGGATACGGCGCGAATCTTGGGCTAAGCGACGCGTGGGATCTTGCGGAACAGCTCGTCAAGGGCAATTCGTTGGAAGAGGCAGTTGCAGCGTATGATGACATCAGTTACCCACGAGCAAAAGGGGTTGTCACCCGTTCTCGAAAAATGCTGCAGACTGGTCATAGCACGGGGTTGCGATATCTCGTCTTTGTGTTTATGCTGCTGGTAATGAGGGCATTTCGGTGGATTTTTCGACGATAGGTCCTGCTAGGATACGTAATCTCATATGTATTTTTTCTTTGCTCCAGCAAACAGAGACGTACGTATAGAAGCACGAGAGTGAGTGCTGTCGCAAGTGAGACAAGACAGGACGAGATGCAGCTACTATCCAGACAGACCGCCCCACTGGCGTCACTTTACGCGAGTCCCTGTCCAGAAGAACGCGACTTTGCAACGCGCCAGCTGAAAGTTGGTGGGGATTCTCGTCCCGTCCATCCATCATCTTCTCCTGGCCCGTCACAACATGTTCTTCTTGCCATTTTAATTGTCACTAATACTTTGTCTGCATTCAATCGGCTTCTACAGCAATCTATATGACACCATCTTGACCGAACTACCCTGCTGCGTTTACCAGCTGCGTGTACGTACATACAGCAAACGCCCTTCCCTGCACCTTCGTGCATCATGGCGGGCGACACCACCAATGCCACGCGCACTCCAGCGCGACAGCCGGCAAAGGCTGCCGCATCAATCTCTTCTTCTGCCAAGCAGAAATCAATCATGTCCTTTTTTCAGAAATCTTCGCCGGCTGCGACCCCATCGCCAGCTGCTCGCAAACAGGTCTCTTCCGACCCCAGCTCTTGTCTAAAGGAGACCAAGGCCAACTTCTTACCAAAGGCGAAGCCTGCACAGAAACTCTCGACTCCTGTGCCTTCAAGCGACGCGTTGGAACCCAGCAGCTCGCAGGAGAATCTTGATACAGCTTCTCTCGCCGAGGCTGCCCCCAGCTCTCCTACCAGGGCTATTCAGCCAAAGTCCAAGCCTCGACCGGCAATCAAGACCCCAGCTGGTAGCAGCCCAGGACGAAAGGTATTTCGACCCCGTGAAACTGCACTACCCTCATACAGAATTTCTAACAGTTTTTTAGTCGCGAAAAGTCGTCAGCTACGCAGAATCTTCCGAGGAAGACGAGCCGGTCTCGACTCTGAACCGCCGTCGTAGTAGGGCGCGACCGGTTCTAGACGAAGAGGATGAGTACGGCGATGACGGTGCCGCCGATGCACAAGACGATGAAGGTAAATCATAACACTCTACGTTTGATGCTCCCCATCGCTGACCATCGCCCTAGACGATATTGACGACTTTGTTGTCTCAGACGCTTCGGACGGCGAGACCCCCAGACCAAAGAAGAGAAAGAGGCCATCGCAACCAAACACTGCCCGGAAGCGCTCCAATATATCACCACCTGCAACAAAAGACGAGCTCAGCGATCTACACGAAGATGAGTCCATGCTCGATATTCCGCCGCCTACCAGTGCCAAGCAATGGAACTACGACCCCGAATCCGAGGAGAAGTGTCCCGTGACGACCCCAGCTGAGCGTGCCGCAAAAGACCCGAAGCGAAAGGAAAAGGTTCACACAAAAGAACCCGAGGAGCGCTACTCTTGGCTCTCCAAGATCAGAGACAAGGAGAAGCGAGAGCCAGGGCACCCTGACTACGATCCACGAACAATCTACATTCCTCCTCTCGCTTGGAACAAGTTTTCGCCTTTTGAGAAACAGTACTGGGAGATTAAGCAGAACCTCTGGGACACAATCGTCTTCTTCAAAAAGGGCAAGTTCTACGAGTTGTACGAAAATGACGCCACCATTGGCCACCAAGAATTTGATTTCAAAATGACCGACCGTGTCAACATGCGCATGGTCGGAGTACCCGAGAGCGTTCTTGACCACTGGGTGAATCAATTCATTGCCAAGCAATACAAGGTTGCGCGGGTGGACCAGATGGAAACCAACCTTGGAAAGGAGATGCGTGAAAGACAGGACAAGACTGGAAAGAAGGCAGACAAGGTGATTTCTCGTCAATTGGCGTGCGTTCTTACCGCTGGCACCTTGGTCGATGGGAGCATGCTCCAAGATGATATGGCGGCCCACTGCGTTGCCATCAAAGAATCCGTGGTGGACGGGCTTCCTGCATTTGGTATCGCATTTGTCGACACGGCCACTGGACGCTTCTTCTTGACTGGATTTGTTGATGATGTTGATTTGACCAAGTTTGAGACTTTCATTGCGCAAATCAGCCCAAGGGAGATGCTGCTCGAGAAGTCCCATATCTCGACCAAGGCCAACAGGATCCTCAAGAATAATACCAGTCCTACCACGATCTGGACGCACTTGAAATCTGATGTGGAGTTTTGGGATGCTGATACTTGCAGACGCGAGTTGGCTGCTGCAAACTACTTCTCCTCGGGAGAGGACAGTGATGGAGCATGGCCAGAGGCTCTCGAGAAGGAAAGGGACAATGACCTGGTCATGTCAGCAGTTGGCGCTCTTGTTTGGTATTTACGTTTTCTCAAAGTCGAGCGGCCTTTACTTTCCCAGAGCAACTTCTCCATATACAACCCCATCCAGAAAGATGGAACTCTGGTCCTTGACGGCCAGACCCTCATCAACCTCGAAATCTTCTCAAACTCGGTCAATGGTGGTGGCGAAGGCACGTTGTTCCAGCTTCTTAATAAGTGCATTACACCGTTCGGCAAACGTCTTTTCCGCCAGTGGGTTGCTCATCCGCTTCAAAGCATTGATAGAATCAATGAACGATTGGAT
The DNA here is from genome assembly GCA_002968875.1 of Cordyceps cicadae. NCBI lineage: Eukaryota > Fungi > Ascomycota > Sordariomycetes > Hypocreales > Cordycipitaceae > Cordyceps > Cordyceps cicadae. The sequence goes on along the minus strand of MWMN01000010.1, from coordinate 59,574 downwards.
GCAGTGGATATGCTCAACAAGGATCCATCAGTTCGCGAACAGTTTGCCTCCCAGCTTGTCAAAATGCCGGACTTGGAGCGGTTGATCTCTCGCATCCACGCCTGCTCATGCAAGCCAGAAGACTTTGTCCGTGTTCTGGAAGGATTTGAGCAGATTGAGTACACAATGTCACTGCTATCTGCCTTCAAAGGCGGCAACGGCTTGCTTGATCGCTTGATCTCGGGCATGCCAAGCCTTGAGGAACCGCTTGCCTACTGGAGAAATGCGTTTAATAGAACAAAGGCCAAGGAAGAGAAGATCCTCATACCAGAGCGCGGTATTGAAGAAGACTTCGATGCCAGCTTGGAGCGAATGGAAAGCATCAAGGCGCAACTTCACGAGCTACTGTCCGAGAAAAAGACAGAGCTCAAGTGCAAGTCACTCAAATTCACCGACGTCGGCAAGGAAATCTATCAAATTGAGGTTCCCAAGACCGTCAAGGTGCCTTCCAGCTGGCGCCAGATGTCAGCTACAAAGGATGTCAAGCGATGGTATTTTACGGACCTGACAGCTCTTGTCCGCGAGCTTCAGGAGGCAGAAGAGACGCATTCGCAGTTGGTTCGGGACGTCGCTACGCGCTTTTGCGAAAAGTTTGACGTCGACTACGAACTTTGGCTCTGTGCTATCCAAGTCGTTGCTCAGTTGGACTGCTTGGTTAGCCTTGCCAAAGCATCATCGTGCTTGGGCGAGCCAAGCTGTCGTCCCCAGTTCGTGGAGCAGGATCGAAGTCTTGTCGAGTTTGAGGAGCTGCGTCACCCGTGCATGCTAAACACAACGGGTGATTTCATCCCCAACGACATCAAGCTCGGCGGCGAGCGGGCCAATATTAGTCTGCTCACGGGTGCCAACGCTGCTGGCAAATCTACAGTTCTCAGAATGGTAAGTACACGTATCATCAAATATGTGATGAACGCATTCTAACTCAGAACAGTCCTGCATCGCGGTCATCATGGCGCAAATTGGATGCTACGTGCCAGCCATCTCGGCAAAACTTACGCCTGTAGACAGAATTATGTCTCGCCTCGGTGCCAACGACAACATTTTCGCCTCGCAGTCGACTTTCTTCGTTGAACTCTCAGAAACGAAGAAGATCCTGGCAGAGGCTACTCCTCGCTCACTCGTCATTCTCGACGAGCTTGGTCGCGGCACAAGTTCGTATGACGGCGTTGCAGTTGCCCAGGCTGTGCTGCACCACGTGGCGACGCACATAGGATGTGTCGGATTCTTCGCCACACACTATCACTCTCTCGCCACCGAGTTTGAAAACCACCCCGAGATCAGAGCCCGCCGCATGCAGATTCTCGTAGACGACGAGGAGCGCCGCATTACCTTTCTATACAAGCTGGAAGACGGCGTTGCGGAGGGCAGCTTCGGTATGCACTGCGCCGCCATGTGCGGCATCTCCAGCAAGGTCATTGAGCGCGCCGAGGTGGCCGCCAGGGAGTGGGAGCACACAAGCAGGCTCAAGGAATCTCTGGACAAGGCAAAGACGGGGTGCTATATTCCGCTGGGTATACTCAGCGATGTCGGAAGCCTGCTCGGCGACAAGGCTGAAATCGACGAGAAGGGCATCGATGTTTTGCTACGTGGCATCGAGTGTCTATAACAGGCAGCGTAAGAGATGGGTGTTTGTGTAATGGTCTCAATGTATAATAATGGATTAGCGCTCATGTGGAAGGAACAAATGGATCGTCATGGCAAAATAGGCTTTCTTGGTACTTGGTAACTAATTAAGGGATATTTATTTCCATTCCATCACGGGCCGCAGACATGAGGCGTATGAGCGCCTAGAACGTCTTTCTCCTACCGGCCAGCCTTGGTCATTTTTTCCAGATGCTGAGGCGAACGGCTTTAGCAGGTCCAAGGAGAGCAATCATACAAAGTTCTATTCAGATCTATTCGTGGTAAAGCATCGTTCTAAACATAAGCCAAAGCGATTCCAGCAAACGCACCAGCCCCTTCATACAATCTCTTCTTGTCCGAGCCGTCCAGCCCAAACCTATACACGGCGCCACCGAGATCCGTCGTGTAGATGTGTCGGTTTCGCAAGTCCAACTTGATGCCAATTGCCTCGTGCATGTTCCTCGCCAGCAACTCGTAGTCCCTACCCGGCACGCTGCTCTCACCGTCCTCCTCCTCCTCCCTCAGCGGCCGCAGGCCCTCCAGCTTCACCCTGTTGATGCTGTTCCCAATCGGCAGCTCGCCGCGGTCCGTCCAGTACAGGTGACCGCCCGCCTCGTCGACGTCGAGGTCGATCGGCTCCGGCAGCCCCCGCAGCAGCACCTCCACGTCCGTCCTCGTCGCCGCCGTCTCGCCCGGCTTAAACGCCATCCCCGCGCGCAAGACCCGGCCCTTGCAGCCCTTGCTCGGGCCCTTTTGCGTCCAGTAAAACGTGCCCGTCGCCGGCGACACGGCGACCCCGACGCACCAGCGCGTCTGGTCCGCGACGTGCGTGGGGTCGCGCCGGTCGCCGGCCTCGACGAGCGTCTCCAGCCCGGAGCCGTCGAGCGCGCAGCGGAGCACGCGCATGCCCTCGCGGTCCGCAAAGTACAGCTTGCCGTGCACCGCGTCGACGACGAGCTGCTTCGGCGTGTTGATGGCGGCGCTACCGCTGCCGCTGCCGCCGGGCGGGATGAGCGGGCGCGCGTCGCTGCCGTCCAGGTTGGCGTGCCAGACGGAGCCGTCGTCGTGGCCGGGGATGCCCATGCTGGTCCAGAAGATCTTGCCGGCGGCGAGGGCGACGTCGATGCCGTCGGGCGTGTGCTGGTCGCGGACGAGCGGCTTGAGGGGCCGCTCGTCGGATGCGCCGACGAGCACGCGGCCGGCGCGGAAGGCTTCGCGCGGGTCCGGGGCGGCGAGGCCGATGTCGAGGAAGTAGAGCAGCGGCGCGTGCAGGTCGTCGTGGCCCGCGCCGCCGCCGGAGGATGCGCTTGCGGTCGCGTCGGCGCGGCCGCCGCCGCCGCCGCCGCCAGGAGGGAGCAGCCCGCCCTTGGCGGACTTGGTGCCCAGCCGGCCCTCGTCAATGTACGTCTTGAGAAAGTCCACGGGCGTGCCGGGCAGCCCGCGCTCGGCGATGTAGTGCTGCTCGATGAAGGAGACGGTATCGAGGCCGACGGCGTCCATCATGGCCACAGGGCCGCTCTTGTTGCCGCCCCAGACCTCGAGCCACAGCTTGTCCACCTCCTCCGGCGTGGACACGCCCTCGGCCAGGATCGTCAGCACCTCGCGCTTGATGGCCGCCCAGAGACGGTTGAAGATCAGCCCCGTCGACTCCTTCCTCGCCACGTACGGGTGCATCCCGATCGTCCGCAGCTTCTCCGCCAGAAACGGGAAGACGCCCTCGTCCGTCCGGCCGCACGTCATCAGCTCGACCACGCGGTTGCCCGGCGGCATGTAGTAGTGCATGTTGAGCACGCGGCGGGCCGTCTCCGCCGGCCGGCGCAGGCCGCCGAGCATCTCGCGGCTCTTGTAGGAGGACGAGTTGCTGCACAGCAGGGCGTCGGCGGGCGCGAGGGCCTCGAGCTCGGCGAGCGTCGAGACCTTGAGCGGCAGCTTCTCGGGCACGGCCTCGACGACGAGCCAGGCGGAGGCGACGGCGGCGGCGAGGTCCTCGGTGGCGGTGACGGAGCCGCGGGGGGAGTGGTCGGCGGCGTACTGGGGGAAGCTCGTCTCGCAGTAGTGGACGGCGGCGATGCGCTGCTCGGCGCTGGGATCCCGGATGACGACGTCGAAGCCGGAGGCGGCCCAGGCGCAGGCGATGCGGCGGCCGAGGACACCGCCGCCGAGGACGGTGACGACGCGGTCGTCTGTGGAGGGTAGTGTGAGTCCCATGTCTTTTGTTTGTGAAATGGGTGGGAAGGTTCGAGGAAGTAGGTTGTGAATGGCGTCTGGTCAGGGTCTGGGCCAACTCGAGAGGACGTAAGCCCTTTTATAAGAACAATCGCCTGTTACATCGTACCTTGTTGGTCCCGGAAAGTCTCATCTCGGGATGCAATGGAAGCTACGTCAACATGATTCTAGAGCATAAAGAAGTATGCGCTACCGGAGCTTGAGCGTCCATGCATACCTTTGGGTATCCACCAGGCTACGGAAACTCCGGGCGCTCCGTCACGACGGTGCCGAACTAGCTAGACTCCCAGGTTGGTTTTACTCGATGCTCTAGTTTTGCTGGTTTTCCGGTTTTATTGCGCGTGTTACTTATCTTCCTTCTACCGCTGCCCTCGACCACTTTAGTTCCCGCTCCTCCCGAAGTCACTCATTACTACTTGGTCGAACGTGCTTTACAGTACTTTCAAGCCAGCCTGTATATTGAGATTTGCTCCGTCATGAAGTCCAATACAGTGATGTAAACAGTCTCGGGTTCAGCAATGGCCTGTGGGACGAGATGGTAAAAATATTCCTCAATTCTGAGCACCGGACTTTATAAACAAGCTGTGCCGGAGCGATTGACTCCATCCCGGTCCGTGAGCCCCACCATCAGCCGAGGCAGCGTCCCGGGTCTTCTTGAGCCGCAGTCCGCGGACAAGAGAGATAATATCGGAATACGGCGTAGGGCTGAGGCAGGAAATTGACAGCCTATTTCTTCGATAAATCAGCGCCACCCCCAAAATACGCCATATCTCGTCACAACGAGCTACCCTGTATGTGGTTTGACGGAGGTAATGTCTAGACGCGTGCTATCTAGTCCCATCTGGCGATTTTCCGTGCAATAGAACAAGGTCAATTCGGACAAATCGTCCGCAGTCCGCTCAGGATACCTTGAGCTAATAATTATGAACAGTTGGTCGGCCCCTGTCCCGCGACTGAGCAGGGTTTTGCAGAGGGGCACCGGCGTCGTCCAACGGAAGAAGCTGCGCGACAGAGTTCTCAGCGGTCGCGTCATCGATCCAGCCAAGGCAGACAATCAGCTCGTATTTACCGCAGTACGTTACACCAGTAGCCGCTTGGAGACGACCGCCTCTTAGGTGCTGCGTGCGATTGTGCAACGGACTGCAATTCGGTGTCCACAAAAGGTGGCCCACGATGGACAATTTGTGAGATCGAATTGTGTTCTGCCAAACTGTCAGCATGCAGAAAGACGTACATGTTGACTCCCCGGTCTTTCTACGTACCTTGAGGTCGATGCGGGCTTTCATGGTAAGACGGTCGGGCAGCTCGTCTCCGTCTGGCTCCTTCTCCAGCTTGGTCCTGCAGATGACAAGGCCTCGGCAGTGATCAGTGATAGCATCGATGCATTTCAACATGGCGAGTGCCTCTTTAGCGCTTCGCGGGCACTCGCAAGAATCTCTGAATTCTTTGTCGTTGAAAAGCCCGTTCATACACTCAGGGCACCAAATTTGAGACCACTTCTCGTCCGGCAGCTGGGGGGGCTTCTTGAAACTCTCTTGCTTGGGCACGTCAACCTCGAGTGCTTTTTGTCCCCTGCGTCTAGGGGGGACCAAGTCGCACATTTTTTCAATGCTAGCTTCACAAGAGCCAAGGTCTGATGCTGTTTTGTCCTGTGTACGGAGAGGTGTCGAGACTGTTGGCGTGGTCTTTGTCAAGGTCGTCCGTCACGTAGCTCTCGGGGTGTTTTATACCCCTCAAACAAAGGGTGACTCACTTGTTTACTGGCACAAGAAGACAAAAATAGCGGCCCTTGTACAACGCGGCAACAACTTTGCCTGAACCACATAATTGCTACTTGGTAGGATACTGGCGCATATGTGGTTGTGTCACTTCCGGAGAGGTTTTGCAAGGGGACTGTGTTTCCCACAGGTTGACAGTACTCCAAAGCTGGGTGTGGATATAACAAAAAATAAAAAATAATAAAAATAACAAATGCCCTGTTCTCATTTAGTCCTCTTTGAACGATGTACACATAACAACTGCCATTAGACTGCTGAGTGATTGACAGAGGATGTGCTGCTGCTCACCGAAATTGCAAGGCGATAAGCTCAATCCAGGGTCACAACCGTCACTCAAAAGTGCTTAAATCAACCACAAACGTATTCAATCTCAACCCAACGGACGGTATTAATAAGGGCTACGGGGCAGCAGTCGAGGTAGGGAAACTCACCCACAGTTGCTTTGGGTTCTGGTAGCGATTACTCTCTGAGAACGTGAAGGTGGCCGTGGGAACGTTGCAATACACTTCAAACTTGGCCCGCGAAATCTCTTCATCTGTATCACTAAAAGTACCACCAATTTATTGCTGAATTTTCCAGGCTTCTCCTGCCCACAATGCGGCCATGACACAGGCTTGCTCTGCCCCATGCATCACCAGCTCTGCGTTGGCAGGGGCCCTATTGTTGTTGTAAATGGCTTCTTCTCTTGAAAAAAAAATTTCTATTTCTTTTTCAACCTTGTGTCTACGTTCCCTCATTTCTTTAAGCAAAAGCACTGCTCTTTCTTTTCTTCTTCTTCATTCTTATTGAATGAAGCAGCAAATTCTCTGCAGTGCCTCAAATTCTCATTTTGAACCAGCGCCGCCATTCTAAAGTCTTGACCGACAGATGTTTCTACCACAGATGTTTCTACGACGGATACAACCTAGGCAGCAAATCCACAATGACCATGTACATAAAAACACGTTGCAACAATATTTTGAAGCTGGCCTTGTTTGTGTCGTGTTCTTGTGCAACCAGTGCGGATGGAGACTTACCCTATACCATGATCTTGGCAAGCACGTCCTGTATGTGGTACGAAGAAGAAATATCACCTATTAGTTGATTAAAGATGATATTTATACCTCCCTGCCACCATTAAAAATAGTGCATAAAGTTGCCTGTTGCAAAATCTCAGCCTATCTTGGCTGTTGCGAGTCATCACTGCTACATCATATTTTCCGACGGCCACAGGCTTGTACCAAAAGCCCTAATGAATATTGATTATCTTGATTTTTCTTTTGCGTAATTTTCTGGAATTTTTGCTGCCACTGATTCCAGCCAGTTCAATCGCCGGCCGGCGTAGGTTGAAGTGCCACCACGCTTTTGTACATGAGGCCTGCTTTTTGCATAACTATGTACACAAGGTACGTAATGCAGCCCCACCCTGCCGCCCGCTACCAACGCAGCGTCACGCCTTGACGACTTGACAACTCCGCCTCGCCATCCAACAATCTTCCCGACAACAGCTTGAAGCGATAGTAGAGAGCTACTCCTATCGCTTATCTTCTCTAACCAACCTTTCAAGATGGCTGCCCCCGAGGTTCACCACTTGTTCCACAACCCAATTGCCGACCACTCCTTCTCCGCGGACCACAGCACCCTCGCCGTCGCCCGCGACACGGCCGTCGAGCTCTACGACAAGGTCGGAAACACCTTCAAGCTCAAAGATGAGCTCAAGGGCCATGATAAGACGGTCACCAGCGTTGATATCGCGCCCAGAAGCGGCCGCATCGTGACTTGCTCGCAAGGTAAGGCGTCAACGACACTTTCAAACACCCGTCTCTACCCTACGCCACCACACCGAGCTGCTACTGACCACCCTTTTCTTCGACACAGACCGCAACGCCCTCGTCTGGGAACCCTCGCCGACCGGATACAAGCCGACCCTCGTGCTGCTGCGCATCAGCCGCGCCGCCACCTTTGTGCGCTGGTCGCCGTCCGAGACCAAGTTCGCCGTCGGCTCCGGCGACCGCGTCATCGCCGTCTGCTACTTTGAGGAGGAGAACGACTGGTGGGTGTCCAAGCACCTCAAGAAGCCGATCCGCAGCACCATCACCAGCGTCGCCTGGCACCCCAACTCGGTACTGCTCGCCGCCGGCTCCACCGACGCCCACGCCCGCGTCTTCTCCGCCTTCATCAAGGGCATGGACGCCCGCCCGGAGCCGGGCGTCTGGGGCGAGCGCCTGCCCTTCAACACCGTCTGCGGCGAGTTCCTCAACAACTCGGCCGGCTGGGTGCACGCCGTCGCCTTCTCGCCCGGCGGCGACGCGCTCGCCTTCGCCGCGCACGACAGCAGCGTCACCGTCGTCTACCCGGCCGGCCCGGACCAGCCCCCGCGCGCGCTGCTCACCGTCGCGACGCAGCTGCTGCCGTTCAAGAGCCTGCTGTGGAGGTCCGAGGACGAGATCGTGGCCGCCGGCTACGACTGCGAGGCCTTTCGCTTCCGCGGCGGCGAGAGCGGCTGGGAGCTCGCGGGCACCGTCGAGGCCAAGGGGGCCGGTGCCGGCGGCGCGCAGCGCGAGGAGTCGGCGCTCAACATGTTCCGCCAGATGGATCTTAAGGGCAAGGCCAAGGACGACACGCAGCTCAAGACGACTCACCAAAACACCATCACCACCATTCGTCCCTACCAGTCTTCGGGTGGCCGCGTCACCAAATTTACTTGTGAGTCGATCAGCCAAGACTTGATGCGGCATGTTTGCTAACATCATTGCAGCCAGTGGTGTCGATGGTCGGGTCGTTATTTGGAACCTTTGAAAAACAAAATCATTGGCTGGCTATATAGACATGGTTACCACATTTACAATGATAATAAATAACGCCGGATAGAAATGCTTTAACATGTGTGTTTTTATTAATCGAACCGTGTCTACGTTTAAGGAAGAGCAACGGCCTCAATCTCGACGTCGACGTTCTTGGGGAGGGTCTTGACGGCGACACAGCTGCGAGCGGGCTTGTGGGAGAAGTACTTCTCGTACTCGGCGTTCATTTCCTTCAAAGAAGTCAGTGCGAGGACAAGCGTCATGGGTCACGGCTGTAGGGAGGGCGTACGGCAAAGTGGGCCATGTCCGAGATGAAGATCATGGTCTTCACGACCTTGGGGATGGAGGAGCCAGCCTCGGCGAGGACGGCCTTGAGGTTCTCGCAGCACTGGGTGGTCTGGGTGGTGATGTTGCTGCCGACAAAGGTGCCATCGGCCTTTAGGGGGATGGCGCCCGAGCAGTAGATGGCGAAGGGGGTCTTGATGGCCTGGGACTGTAGCAGAAACTTGGGTCAGAATGATATTTCGATGATTCAAGGTGACAGTTCGAGAAGAGAGGAGACGCAGCAAGTCTGATGCCGCTCGAAAGGTCGAATGGGAGGGGGGTTTGTTTGCAACTCACGTAGGGGCCGACAGCTAGAAGCGGGGGAGGGGCAGGTTAGCGAAGGGGTTGTGGCGGGGGATCAGGCAGAGAATGCGACTTACGAGCCGGGGCGTCCTTGGTGAAGATGATGGTCTGGTCAGACATTGTGGATTTGAATCTTGGGGTAGCTGGTGGTGAGTGATTGAGTCTAGGCGCGACGGCAAACGAGGAAGAGGAAGCTGATGCGGCGGCCAACAGCGGACGAGGGAAGCTCGACGCTAACACTCGTCGAAGGATAGTAGTCCGTGGAGCAAGCATGGATTGAACGTACCTGTGTAGTGTTTGGAGGTCAGGGTCTTTGCGTTTCTTGAGAGATGCTGGGATGAAGATGGGAGGAGAGGAAAGGGCGCAATCACTAACGTGGGACTGTCAAGTCTTTGTAGTCCGGGGGTCCAGAGAGGTGAGTTTGAGAATCTTGGAGGGGAGAAGCGAGGAGCACGGCTGGGGCGCTCCGAGCTCCGGCGGCGGACGAGTCGATGAACCCCGCCTTGGAATTTTTGGGCTCATAGAGGTGTAGGGACGGACAGGGACGGACGAGTTAGAGCGCTGGGCGGTTTCTGCCGGCCCAAATTCGTCAGCCGGCCCACTGAGGAATGTTTCTCGTACCACACTATTACATGAAAGATTCGCGAGGTGGCAAAGGGAAAGCTGTTTCATGATGTAATGCCAATTACTTCAATTTTGGGGGGTGGGCTCCGGGTTGCAGCTGAGAGAGGAGCGGGCGGGTTTCGGCAGGGCTGCCGTCCAGCAACAGGTGTTGATAGCTAGTTGAAGGAATAGACATCTGGCCAGGGGTCTTCGGGAGATATTGAGGCTATTTTTACACATTTTTAATCGGGTAGATCTTGGTTTGTCCGTCGATTCGGTCGCGATGGTACGCTGCGATCCGACGCGTGATGATGGATACAAACCGTCCAACGGTCTCGCGCGCTGAGGGTCCGACCAACAAACCACATCCGAATAGAGTCTACATTCGGTACTTGATGCCTGGTATCGTGTCTATGATCAATTCCATCGCCTCAATCAACGGAAGACCAAGTAAGGCGATCAGCATCGATCTGCTATAGAAGGGTGCCTCCCTTGCCACCAAGGGCAGTCCCCAATGACTGCTGCGATTTTGGCCAGCTAATATCCATCAAAGTGCACAGTTTCCTACATACTAGTTAGTCATCCTGTTAGTTGAGATGAAGAGACACATCTGTCCCTATTGACGGTGTTCGTCCCTGGACAGGGCGGAGAAAAGTCTCACTCGTCAAGGGGCATCCGACTCAACCCCTGGAGCAGCTCGAGCTGGAGCTCCACAGCCCCTGCAGGCAGGGAGCCAACCATAGCGCATCATAGCACTGGCTATTTTTTTCTGCGCCCCTCAAATTCAGGCTACCAGCTCGGAGCTCATCGCCTGTTTGCCTGCCAGAGCCAGTCTGCCCGCCCGCCCGCCTCCCTGCCCGCGCGGCCCCATATTCTACTAATATTCGCATGGACACGGTCGTCTTTTACCTCTTGGAAAAAGGAGGTTCATCGCAAAATTCATTCCATAGCAGTGCAGACTTGCGCGTGCCATTGCGCATAACTCTTTTCTTCTCCTTCTTCTTCTCTTTTTTTTTTATTCGCCCTTCTCTACATTCTTTTACTTCCTTATCCCATTTTCTTTGCTCGCCCCCCTGTATTGTGCCGCGTTGCTCTCCGATATCGAAAGGTGGGTAGTTGTCTAACCAGGGAGACGCGAATGACAGCCACCGCGCTTCGCCATCGCTCTCTACCATTTCACCCCCGAGTCCGAAGCATCTTGTCGAACTAGACCAATCCTGCTAACACGCCTCGAAAGCATCATGGCGTCTTCTGCAACGCCCCAGGGCTCGCTGCGCCAGCGGCCCGTCGGCGCCCCCAAAAAGGCGACCAGCACGCCTCCTTCCAGTGACGACCAGGAACTCGACAAGCTCGTCAAGGCCGCCGCGGCCCAGAAGAAGACTGGCATCGAATGGGATCACACGATTGCCCTGACCGCCATGACCATCCTTGGCTTCGTCACACGCTTCTGGGGGATCAGCCATCCCAACGAGGTCGTCTTTGACGAGGTTCACTTTGGAAAGGTGCGTGCCAACACACACAACCGCAGAGTCACCAACAAACTAATACCTCCCTCCCCCTTGGCGTAGTTTGCTTCCTACTACCTCGAGCGTACATACTTCTTCGATGTCCACCCTCCGTTCGCCAAGCTTCTCTTCGCCTTCATGGGCTGGCTCGTCGGCTATAACGGTCACTTCAAATTCGAAAACATCGGCGACTCCTACATTGACAACAGGGTGCCCTACGTCGCCTTTCGAGCTCTGCCCGCCATCCTCGGCGCCCTGACAGTCTCCGTGACCTATCTCATCATGTGGGAGTCGGGTTACAGTGTGCCCGCCTGTCTCGTCGCCACTATCCTCGTCCTCCTCGACAACGCCCACATCGGTCAGACCCGCCTCATCCTCCTCGACGCCACCCTGGTCCTCGCCATGGCCTGCAGCTTGCTCTGCTACATCAAGTTCTACAAGCAGCGCCACGAGCCTTTTGGTCGCAAATGGTGGAAGTGGCTCATCTTCACCGGCTTCGCCCTCTCCTGCGACATGTCCACCAAGTATGTCGGCACCTTTGCCTTTGTCGCCATTGGCTCCGCCGTCATCATCGATCTCTGGGAGCTCCTGGACATCAAGCGTGCCGGCGGTGCGCTCAGCGTGCCTGTATACGCCAAGCATTTTGCCGCGCGCGCCCTCGGTCTCATCATCATGCCCTTCCTCTTCTATCTCTTCTGGTTCCAGGTCCACTTCAGCATTCTGAGTCGCTCCGGCCCCGGCGACGACTTCATGACTCCCGAGTTCCAGGAGACACTGAGTGACAATGTCATGCTCGCCAACGCAGTTGATATCCAGTACTACGATACCATCACCATTCGCCACAAGGAGACCAAGGCCTATCTTCACAGCCATGGCGAGAATTACCCGCTCCGTTACGAGGATGGCCGAGTTTCCAGCCAGGGCCAGCAGGTCACCGGTTACCCGTACAACGATACCAACAACTATTGGCAGATTATCCCTGCTAGCGACGACAAGAAGACCGGCGTCAATGTCATCAACAACGCCCTCGTCCGCCTCAAGCACATTACCACCGAGACTGTCCTGCTCTCGCATGACGTCGCCTCGCCTTACTACCCCACCAACCAGGAATTCACCACGGTGTCCATCGAGGATGCTTTTGGCAGCCGCGAGAACGACACCCTGTTCGAAATTCGTATCGAGCATGGCAAGGCTGGCCAAGAGTTCAAGACGGTCGCCGGTCACTTCAAGCTGATTCACTTCCCAAGCAAGGTCGCCATGTGGACTCACGTCAAGCCCCTGCCCGACTGGGGTCACAAGCAGCAGGAGATCAATGGCAACAAGCAGATCCCTCCCAGCTCTAACGTCTGGATCGCTGAGGACATCCCGTCTCTTGACGCCACGGACGCCCGCCGTGACAAGCCTGCGCGCCAAGTCAAGCACATGCCTTTCCTGCAAAAGTACTTTGAGCTGCAGCGCGCCATGTTCTACCACAACAGCAAATTGACCAGCAGCCACCCGTACGCCAGTCACCCTTATCAGTGGCCCTTCTTGCTCCGTGGTGTCAGCTTCTGGACGCAGAACGACACCCGCCAGCAGATTTACTTTGTGGGCAACCCTCTTGGCTGGTGGTTCGCTAGTGGTCTTCTGGCCATCTATGCCGGCATTGTCCTCGCCGACCAGATTTCTCTGCGCCGTGGCATGGACGCCCTTGATCGCCGTGAGTAGACCCAACACCACGCAGTCGCAACGGTGACACCGCTAACTATTCTCAGGGACTCGCTCCAAGCTGTACAACTCGACTGGGTTCTTCTGGCTCTGCTGGGCTACCCACTACTTCCCATTCTTCCTGATGGGTCGCCAGCTTTTCCTGCACCACTACCTGCCCGCCCATCTCGCCTCGTGCCTGGTGGCCGGCGCGCTGGTCGAGTTCGTCTTCACCACCGGCGCCGCCCCCAGCACCGACAAGCCCGGCCAGAAGCACCTCACCGCCAAGGAACGCTTTGCCGGCCAGAGCCTCCTCGGTGTCTGGATCGCGTCGGGCGTCGTCACCGCCATCATCGCCGGCGGCTGGTACTTTTTCCTGCCGCTCACCTACGGCTACCCTGGTCTCTCCGTGTCCGAGGTGCAGGCGAGAAAGTGGCTCAGCTACGACTTGCACTTTGCTAAATAAAGTCGATCCCCTAATCCAGGCCTGACTGCTGGCACCAGACACCAGGCCAACACGACAGCTGGTGTCATTGGCAGGCCCACCCACGACTGTTCGCATCTAGAGTAGGCTGTTTTGCTGGGAATGGGATATTGAAATGCAAATTATGGTGTTTTGGCAAAGATGTATGAGAAAAGAACTAGAAGGAGATTGAATCTTACCAGTAATATGGATACAGTATGTCTTGATTCCTCGCATAAATTGTGCCTCTCAATCCCGTTGACTGTGGAGATGCTCAGTTGGAATTCCCTACTGTGGAGCCTTCACTCGTCCCCACCCGGATTGAGCGGCTCTGGGGTGGGGTTTTATGCGGGCGATTATTGATTGCCCTGTGCGCAGGGGTTTTCATCTAATGTTGATGCAACCGAGCTCCCTACAGCACAGGAACGTTGCATACCCCTTTGAAGAAAGAAATTATAGATAAATTGCTCTTCGTTTATTATATACATCTAACAGGCAGTCAACAGACTCGTCAACCAGGGACATCCCAGCCAGCAAACCAGGCGCTCCAGCTGCGTGGGTAGGTACTAGAAGTGCCAAGGCACCTCAGCCTCACTAGCCCGCTATTGGTCCTCGCTGGAGATGAAAAGGGGGGAGGGGTCAGATAGCTCGAGTACGGGATAGAGAGAGGTAGAAAGGGACAGGAAAAGACACACTGACAGCCTTTTATAAAAGTGCTATGTAGAATCGGAATTTTAAGAATACTTTGGAGTTCATCATTGTGCGAATCCTCAACATGTGACAGAGCTACCGCACGACCATCCATTATTAGTTGCCAGTAGTCAGGGCTGGCTGGGTAAGACAGCTCAGCCTCGAAAGACTTGGCACTTGACTTACCAGCCCCAACTCGTCGCGACTTACCACCACCACCTTGAGACTTTTCCAATCAGCTCTATGTGAAAGGCCAGGGGGACATTCGCGTCGCCGCACATCCCAGAGGGCCGAATGCCTGACCCGAATCGATCGCATCGTCTCTCGAACCCCCCACACGAACGCTCGATCTAACAAAAACCCGCCCACCCCCCACAAACGACGACGACGACGACGACGACGACGACGACGACGACAGAGTCATGGTGCTTCTCTCCGTCGCCACGGCGCTGTACCTGCGGCGTCTCGGCCGGCGGAAGGCGACGCGCCTGCTCCTCGTCGTCTTCGTCCTCTTCAACCTCTTCGACGTGATGCGCATCCACCACAACCTGGCCCGGGAGCCCGAGTACGTGCCGCGCAGGTCCGGCGGCGGCGGCCGCCGCCGCGAGCGCGTCTACATTGCCGGCATGCACTTCAACAGCGGCGACATCCTCAAGTCGCACTGGAACGCGGCGGTGCTGGAGTTGACGGAGCACTTTGGGCCGGACAACGTCTTCGTGAGCGTGCACGAGAGCGGCAGCTGGGACGACACCAAGGAGGTGCTGCGCGACCTGGGCCACCAGCTCGAGAGCCGCGGCGTGCGGCACCGCGTGGACATTTCGGACGTGACGCACGCGGACGAGATCCGCGCCGCCGGGGAGGGAGGGGGCGGCGGCGGCGCAGGTGGTGAGGAGGAGGGGGGGGGATGGATCGAGACGGCGAGGGCCAAGCGGGAGGTCCGACGCATCCCGTTCCTGGCCAAGCTGCGGAACAAGACGTTGCAGGATTTGCTCGATCTGTACAAAAAGGGGGTAACGTTTGACAAGATTCTGTTCCTGAATGATGTCGTGTTCACGGTGAGCAGCCACTCTTTTCTCGAGGCGACACAAAGGCGAGGTCGTTCCTTTTTTTTTTTTTTTTTTTTTTTTGGTCGCTGACATGCAGTTGTTTGTTGTTGGAAGGTGGATGATGTCATCACGTTGATGGACACAAACGACGGCGCGTACGGCGCCGCGTGCTCGCTCGACTTTTCAAGCCCGCCGCTGTACTACGACACCTTTGCGCTGCGCGACGCCGAGGGCCGCGGGCACATCATGCAGACCTGGCCGTACTTCCAGGCCCGGGCGTCGCGCACGCCGCTGGTCAACAACCACGACGCCGTCCCGGTGACGAGCTGCTGGAACGGCATCGGTACGTGCTCCTGCTCTGCCCCCTCCGCCCCCCCTTCCAGCACGCGAGAAGGATCAACAAGATCCTCGTTCTCCGCACTCTTTCCTCCCAAAGCTAACCAATGTGTTTCCTCCCCAAGTCGTCATGCCCGCGGACCCCTTCGTGTCGCCCACCAAGCTGCGCTTCCGCGGCATCCCGGACTCGCTCGCGCGGCACCACCTCGAGGGCTCCGAGTGCTGCCTCATCCACGCCGACAACCCGCTGTCGCGCACCCTCGGCGTCTTCGTCAACCCGCGCGTGCGCGTCGCCTACAACCTGCCCGCCTACGAGGCCACCCACCCCGCCGCCCCCGCCGCCGGCTCGTCCGCGTCGTGGGTGCGCGTGCTCGACATCTTCGTCGGCCTGTGGACGAACCGCCTGCGCCGGTGGACGAGCGTCGTCTCGCTGGAGCGCTGGGTGGTGCGCAAGCGCGTGGCGGCGTGGCAGAAGGAGGACATGGCCCGGCACGAGCCGGGCGTGTTCTGCCTGATCAACGAGATGCAGGTCCTGGAGGAGAACGGGTGGGCTCATGTGTGAGGGAGGGTAAGGCGGTGGCAATGCTGGGGAAGCAAAGTAATAATAAGCGTCTCGTTTTGTTTTCTGGTGTCCTGGGCTTTTACAAAATGGTTCGTTCGTGCAAGAGAGGGTATACCGAGCCATGGATGGATCTAGACCTGTCCCTCCGTTGTATTATATATTGCATTTTCTCAGATATGGTCAGATCCAAATCTATGTTGGGAGGTTTGAACAATACATTTAAATCAAAGCAGTTCTCCACGATTACACGTCCTTCCCCGGTAGAAACCACCCTTGAACGAATGTATTTACACATTGTCCTTGGCTGCATCACCAATCTTTCCACGCCAAATCCGCCCTTGAAAAAAAAACATCTCCGAGAAAATACTCAGCGCCTGTCTTCCCTCGCCCCCTTTCCAACGCCTCTATCCAAACATCTAGACGGCCCAGCAGCCCTCCATTCGCACCCTATGTCCCATCCACGGGACCGTATCCCATCTCGTCACGCCCGGCATCTCGCCGGCCGCGATGCCGCTCATCTCCCAGGCGGCCGCGAGCACGAGCGCGACGGGGTCGCGCCGGCGCCGCAGCAGACGCTCCTCACGCCTCGCAGCCACGTGAAGCCACTCACTGTCCTCCATCTCGTTCAAGTCGAAGCCGACGCTCCAGGCGGCACCCCAGTCCACGACGCTGTACCTGTCCGTCGGATCCCCCGCCGACGTCGTCTCACTGAGCGTGCTCATCTTCTCCTTGCTGCGGGGGACCTGTCGAATTCCGAAAACCGAGTCTTGAATTTCCATTGTGGAGATTTTCCGCTTGCTTCTCTCTCGCCCAGGCTCAGGTTACCCAAGCGAGCTTGCGTCGGTATGGTGGTTGTCGTCGAGCGAAGGTGGGTAGGTAGGCAAGATTTTTTTCGATCCTCCCTCCTTCCTCGAGGAATAAAGTGTGGAAAAGTCTTTCTTTGTATAGTCAGGGGTCTGCTATATCCCCTGTGGTGCTCTGTTGTGGTTTTCTTCATTTTCAGGGTAGATGCTACTCGAGATGGGCTCTCGCAGCCGCTCGAGGTATAACAAGTGTTCCGTACCTCGCACCAAAGTCGAGGCCTTCGCGGAGTCAGGTGACAGAGACTTGGAGGTGTCTGCAAAGGCCATGAGGCGGAAATGCAAATGTGTGTACATGGAATACAAACATACTCTGTAAAACCAATTGTTGCCCAGCATACGCTGTCCATTTGTTATTGCTTCAGTAGGCATAACCCCTCCACAGCAGACTTCATACTGACAACTTCAACCCATCTTATTTTTTATTTTTTTTCAAAAAAAAAATGTCTTTTTGCCCTTTAAAGGCTCGTATGTATACAGTCTCATTTCTGTCTGCCCTCTAGTCACGAATGACGGGCGCGTATTAGCACTTACGCTGGGCGGGTACAACTGTGTTGCGCAGTTGTACGTCCCTCGGCACACAACGCACGTTTCCGTGTCCGTTCTATGATAAACGAGATTTACGTTTACTTGTTATTATGGCAGTGTCACTCTCATTTTAGACGAAGCAGGCTTGAAACGGAAGTTGGTCGCATCGTTCCGTGCAACCTTGTCCCAGTACTGCCATGATTACCATGACGTTTCACTCACAAAGGCATGTTGTGTTGCTCTAAGCTCCTCTTATTCCTATCGAGTGAAATTTACAAGGCGATGACATTGTTCACTGCAACCGATCGGGGTCACATCCCCATCGAGTTTTGGATCAGGCATGGCCACTTGCCATGAGGTTGGCACACGACCTCTGCATAGCCAAACGACGCTGTTTTGACCTTGGCTTGACCCATTTCTAGATACCTGTAGAGTTTCTGGATTAATGAGACTTGAGGCAAGTCGCAAGCGTCTTGTCATACCGGTTTGGAGATGGGACTCTGGGACCCAGCTTGGTTTACTTGGCAGGTACCCTAGAGTGCGCTGTGAGTTAACAACGGATAGGTAGCTCAAGTATGGACCTATGAGTTGTGCCCCCAATGACATGTCATATCGAGGGCCCCTATATTTCTGTGTGTTACTATACACCAGTAAAAATAGCTAGGTCGTTTATTTATAGAGGATCGGTGTGGTCAATTTCTTGAAACCATAGCTTGAGAACGGCCTCGCGATCAGATTAGGCCCAAGATCGCCTTCGTTGAGAACCCGCTAGGCTAGAGTAGACCATGGACCCAGTTGAACAGCAGGATCTTACGCCAATACAGCTCTAATGATGCAGGCAGTCGTTTAAATCGTCGGTTACGATGCTGAATATTTCCGTGTTGGGCAGTGTTTATCTGGCAGCCTGGCGAGGGGATGGGGAATGTCGGTGCCTGGAGGCTTTTTCGTTCCCACCGAAACTGGGCGAACGCTGCTGAGTGGTCACTGACAAAGGTGGATGGTGCCACTTTGACCAGGCTTAATCATTGTTGGCATGGTTATTGGCCAGGGGTTCGTTACGGGACCAGGCCTGGTTGCAGGTCCAAGAGACGTGTCACCATCACTCGAAGGGAGGGGGGACGCTCCATGGAACCATGTATGGGAAAGCTGGTGAAAGTCGGAACCAGGCGAAGCATCACAATGTTCGGATAGAGTACTTGGTTATGGGTGCTGCTTGGTGACTTGGCTTCATGGCGTTCGACTTGCAGAATGGGACGTGGCATTGATCTGTCTCGCCAGCCCTACCAAGGCGGAGACAGGGAGTTGAGACCTGGTGCTGCTGTCGGTGCATGTTGTGCTGACTCTTGACTGCATCGAGTTGAAGCGGGAGTTGCGCCACACCGGAGCTAACAATATAGGATGCCAATCAATACGGTAGAAGTGAGGAAAGCCGAGGGGCTCGGAAGAGCACCACCACATCCGGTTGGGCGAGCAAAGCTTCCCTTGTGACTCTCTTCCTTGAGATTTGAGATGGGAGCACAGAGTGAGCGGTGCGGGTGTCAAGACTGCATCTGGAGGGCTGCAAGAGGTGGCAGGAAGGGAATGCAGCCATGCTCGATTTGGAGGAGAGCCTCCTTTTACAATCGACGGCGGCTTGATGATCTACACCCACGTTTGATGGGCCATTCTCTTTGTTGCAGGGCCTTTTTTGCGTTTGTAGGCAAGTCACAGTAACTAGTTACCAGTCAGTCCCCTCAGGTAGGATCAGCATGAGCATGGATCTGACGGCCGACGGGTAACTTGAGAGTACAAGGGTGATGCGCCCGTGGGTGGCAAGCTTGCTAGTCCACGCTACTAACCAGTTATTAATGTTGACGAGGCTTTTCCATAGGCTTACGGCGACGGCTGCGCAATGCTCGCCGCTAGCCTTGAAGCAAAGTCCGCAAGGTGGTGTGGTCATCGGCACCAGGATGGCTTGTCCAACGCAGTCCTGCATTGCTACCCCCGATAATCCGTGGGTTAATGTTAATTCGATGAATTCCTTGGGGGCTCGGCACGCGGCATGCATACAAGCTCGTCATGATTTGTTTTGTTTGCGGCAGGGGACAGGTCGATTCAACAGGGTGCAGCGCGGAGTGCGTTGGCGTTGGCGTTGGCGTTGGCCAATTGGGTGGGAGTGGTTTGTGTGGGCGCGGGATGATGCTTGATGCTGGGATGCTCGCTCGGATGCTTGTACAGTAACTGGTGTGTACGGAGTACTTGAGCACTATCATGGGTAGGTAGTTGGTTGGCCGGGATGGACGGATGGGACAGAGTGAGTGGTCATGTCGGGGTCAGCCAGTCAGCCACCACCAGCAGTGAGCAGTGATGATGGATGCGGTGGAATGGAAGGGACATGTAAGGAGGGATCAGCGGGCGGAGATGGGCGAGAGGACAGAGAAGAGAGCCCAGAGGTTTTGGGGGAAAGCGAGGAGGGGAGGGGAAGGGGAAGGGGAAGGGGAAGGGCAGGGCGGTCAACAGAACAGCGTCAACAAGCCGTTTCGGACCGCTGGGTCAAGCCATGTCCGCTGCCGCAGTGCTCTGAGCGAAAACCTTGTCCAAGCCGTCAGTGCTGTTAGCGCTCAATGTACTTGGACTTGCTGCCCCAGCCGGGCACGGCAGGGCGGACTACCACCAACGTCCTCTCACACTAACGCTTTTCTCAACTCGGCGCTATTCCTTTTTGGGCCTCTGGGCTAGGCAGCAGCGCCTCTGGGCTCCATTCTCCACTCTTCCTCCTGTCGCTGGCAAAAGTACATCTTGACCACTTCTCTCATCTTCTTCCGTCCAACACCACCTCACACAATAACATACCCGCTCGCACACCTCAGGCCACATTCTCTCGTGTCGCTCCCGGATCGTTGCTCGTCATCTGTCGCAAGCCGTCGCTGCTATTGGCCGACTGTCATTGTGTGTTTCTTCCCAACTCTCTTTTCTATATCATCGCAGTTTCCTGCCTTTTCTGCCTCAGTCCTGCGCCACCCCGTCTGTCACCCCTACTCTTCGATTCACGCAACCTGCCTCGACAGACCTTCGCTTTGCCGCACGCTCGACACATATCGATTTTATCAGATACAAGCTTTATTGTGAACCATTATCTCTGTCACTTTTCCACCCCCTTTGCCGTTGGGCGAAGCACCACTGCACCTTAGCTCGTCAACTGGGTAAGATCGCAACATAACCCGTTGCCGTCCGTCATCACATCGGCCGACTGCCTTACACACACACTCGCATACACACCCCTACTTTATTTCAATTTTCCTTTCTTTTTTTAGTCTGGCCCCGTCTCTCCAGAACCCTCTCATCATAGTTACTTGCCCCTGTCGTAACATTACGTCGAGATTCGGGCTTGTGACTCACACCACCCCTTCCTGCATCCCAGACGAAACCAAACCATCTTGGGCTAACCGTCTCTTCGGCTGCCAGCTTCCTGCATACTTGAAGTGCATGTTTATTACTTGCTGGTTTCCCCGCCCGACAAACGCTCTGCCACAATGTCCTCGGCCAACCCACGCCGCAGAATGATGACTCGTTCCGGGTCCATCGCCGAGAAGGAAATGGCACTTAAGGCCACCACCTCTCTCCAGAAGGGTGCTACCTTCCACTCTCCTTCATCAACAAAGCCTGCTGATGAGGGACGTATCCCACCGCGCCTCACTCGCTCCCAGTCGTCGCTGGACGACGTGACCGACGCAAACCGCCGCCGCATGGCCTTGACGTCAACTATCAGCGATATTGAGGCAGCCTTTTCAAAAACGTCTCTTACCGAGGCGAAGCCGAACAGAAAGTCACCTCTCCGTGACAGGTCGACTCCTGTACCACGCGGTCTCTTCGAGCTCCCTATTGTCGACCCGGCAATGGCAAAAGAACAGGAGCGTCGCGTTCTCCGCCCCCGCTCGGTTCGCCAAAATAGACACAAGCACGCTTCCGACAGCGGCATCGGCAGCTCACTTGCCTCAACAAATGACAAGGCCTCCTTTGTCGACGCCTCGTCCAAGAAAACCACCAAGACCCATACGGCTAGCCGCACCACAATCGCTAGTAACAGCAGGCTTGCTCCCACCCTCAGCAATCACGCTGTTAATCGCATTCACGAGCACACACTTGGTCCTCTTCTGGAGGAGCCATCATTAAATTCATTCCGGACGATTGTGCTGGATGTGCGTTCTCGCATTGGTTCCAAGGACATCAGTTGTCTTCGAGACGTCGAAAAAGCTCTTATCTTTATGGCTCCGGTAAGTCAGCTCTTAACTGGCATCAGCGTTTGGAGTGATGCTTATCGAAAATTACGCCTGAAGGAGAAAACCAAGTCCGCCGTTCTATATATGAATTTCTGTCTCTCGTCGATCCGATGCGTTCAAGCTACTGTCGAGTACTTGACCGACAGCGAACAAATTCGACCCACCGATCGCCCCTATACTAACGGCTACTTCATTGATTTGAAGGAGCAGATCTATGAATATGGCAGATTACTTGCTACGCAGGAGAAAGGAGAACTTCCTGAGGGCATGGAGATCGATAAGTACGTGCCACGATTTGTGCCTCTCGACCGCTCTGCTAATACATCACTCAGAGGTGATGATATTCGCCTGTTTGGAGGCTTTTCCGAAAATGGTCGACCTGCTGAGCTCATCCGCGTCAAGAAGGATGGCACTGCATTCTCCATGGCCACGGGTAAGCCTGTTGATTTGAACGAGCCCCCGGTCAAGTTCAAGCGCTCCCTCAGTGAGCAGCTTGACGATGAAGAGGAGATCATGCGCTCCATGGCCCGTCGCAAGAAGAATGCCACGCCAGAGGAGCTCGCCCCCAAGAAGTGCCGCGAGCCCGGCTGCAACAAGGAGTTCAAACGCCCTTGCGACCTAACCAAGCACGAGAAGACGCATTCTCGTCCTTGGAAGTGTCCCATCCCGACCTGCAAGTACCACAACTACGGCTGGCCCACGGAGAAGGAGATGGACCGCCACGTCAACGACAAGCACTCTGACGCACCCGCAATGCACGAGTGTCTGTTCAAACCCTGCCCTTACAAGTCGAAGCGTGAATCGAACTGCAAACAGCACATGGAGAAGGCTCACGGCTGGACCTACGTACGTACCAAGTCCAGCGGCAAAAAGATGCCGTCCAAGCCTGTCACAATGGATACTCCTGCCCTTTCGAACCTGTCGCCTCCAAACAGTACGCCTAGCTACAGCGTGCCAACCCCGCCGCAAGATGTCCTCCACCAGGACATATCGACCGCTTTCCCCATGTATACGCCCGAGGCGGACTGGCTTGCGACGGCCAACATTTCCCCTGAATCTATAGACAGCTTGGACCTCGCCCATGAAAATGCGTCACCCTCTTCGACTGCTTCCTCATACGAGAACTTTCCTCCGTACCAGAATGGTTCTGCCTTCATCATCAACAGCGAGGAAGATATCTACGCTGCGAGCATGCGGCTTCCGCACATGGCCATTGATGAGCAAATATACAACAAGCTCATGGCTTCCGAGATGCCAGAGTTTCCGATGGTGCCACTGACGGCCACCCATATGGATATTGATGTCCCCCTGCACTTTTCTCCCGCTGGCCAGGGCAATGCGATGCTCTACACGCCCAGTTCTCTGCGTGAAGTGGCTGAAACGTTTGACGAGACACTCAACGACGATACGGTTGATTTCCAGCTCTTTGATCATGTGGGGAAGCTGAGCGACGTGTCACTGTTTGATGAAATGCCAAGCGCCAACATGGGCTATTCGCAAAACACACAACCGGAATTGTTTGCGGATATTGATTTGGAGACGATGCATTATCCTTTCCAAGATTAATTAATCCACCACAAGATTGCTTTTGCCGGAATGGCTGAGTGCGTCTTTTCTGTATTTTTGGACTCATGGCGCTCTAAATGACAGAGTAGCCTCTACGAATTTAATGTATTAAGATGAAGCGGAAATTCATTTGCATCACTATTTTGCAACCAGATAGTTGCGCATGGGAATGAAGATAAATTCTTGTGCTCGATTTTGAAGCTGACTGTGATGTGTGTTATGTGTGATGTGTGTTGTGATGTGGGAAGAGCAGAACAAAGGGTGAGCAATAAGGCGCCGACAAATGCGCCAAACAAAATGTCAGGTTTCTGGCACAGATATCACAGTGCCAGCTACTAATGTAACTCGATGCCTTTGCCGGTGCTCTCTGTCTAGCACGATGAAGTAGCGAAGAACTGTTAGCAAGTGTGAGGCTACGGTGAAGGAGGCTACGGTGAGTGGCACAACTTGCCGTGGGAACCGGGCATGCATGTCCAAGCAACATGTACTGCGTAGATGGTGCTGGGAAAGTTGCGCCGGACGAGTTCCCTGTGATAATACTGTCGCTTGTCGCTGGTCTCGAGCCTGGCATGCTGATGCGTTGAACTTGCGCATCGCATCTTGCTTGACCTTGTCCGCTGCCGTCGGCACCTTGCCCTGCGAATCATGTACCTGGCCCTTGCTCTTGTTGAGAGACGCAGGGACATGCCACCGCTCCCATGCAGAATGCCAGAGAGAGGGGGGTTATCGAGCTGACCTTGACGAGGCGGACGGCCGTGAACCTGTTATTGAGATGACATGCAGTTGCGTAGAATAACCTTGACACGCACTCCACAGCGACTAAACATGATTACTGACGGCTTTTTGCGTTGGTGAAACAAGTCTTTGCATGTTTTCGCTCTCGGAGAAAATGCCATGCATGTATTTGCGCAATTGTCAAGTCCCTGCTGTTCTAGAACCTCAAGAGTATTAGCCAACTTGCCACAGACGGGACCGAGCGAGGCTGCAAGAAAAAACCCCACACGAGCGTCATGCAAAGACTGGCTGTTTTACGTTTTACATGCTTCTTGATCAATATAAAGACCGGGATAGGCTACTGGCAGTTCTCCTGGCCCCCGCTTTCTCAGAAAGTTGCGTGCTTGGAGGTTCTGATGCTGCTTGGACTGACGTGATCGGGCCGCCCCACGACGCCATAGATACAACGAGGTTGTCGATGTCGCAACCGCAACTGCGGGTGATAAGTTTGCCAAGTTCCTTCAGGATCCAATTAGATCAATCAGGGAAGTCCGGTTGGGTCGGGGTAGCACGGAAGTTGCGCGGGCAAGTTTAGCTACTGCAGGCATATTCAGGCAGGCTGGGACAAGGATCAGGGTGGCATCATGGGGAGAGGGGGAGGGTTTCTGCTCTTGGGAAAAACAGTATAAAAGGTTCAACATGACGCTTGGCAAGTGGTCCCAACGTTTTCCTGGCTAGCACCTGATATACTACTAGACGAGCCAGTGTGCTTGCTTGATTTGTTCCCTGCTTGCTAGGAAGAAACGATGGTTCATCATCAGACGGGCAAGGAGCAGCCCGCCGTGGTGACGGCGCTGGATAACCTGGGCAGCAGCGGCTCCGACTCGGCCAGCACATCGGACGATTCGGGCAAGGACCGCGTGTATGGCAACAATGTCTTCCTCGGCGGTGGCTCGACGGAGCACTACGAGCCGATTCCCGAATACGAGGGCCGTCACCGGTACGATCCCAAGGCGGAGTGGACGGCCAAGGAGGAGAGGCTGTTGGTCCGAAAGGTGTGTGTAGTGGTATCTTAGTTGTCTGAAGCCAAGGCCGGCTCTCTCCGTATCGTTGTAGCTGACGTGATGGAAAGCTCGACTACAGAATCTGCATCTGGGTCTGCGTCATGTTCTTCGCGCTGCAGCTGGACCGCGGCAACATCTCCAACGCGCTGGCCGACAACTTCCTCAAGGACCTGCACCTGACGACCAACGACTACAACCTGGGCATGACCGTCTTCTACCTGTGCTTCCTGCTGGCCGAGCTGCCGTCGCAGGTCATCTCCAAGAAGCTGGGGCCGGACGTGTGGGTGCCGGCGCAGATGGTGCTCTGGAGCCTGGTGGCGATGCTGCAGTGCGTGATCCGCGGGCGGGCCGGCTTCCTGGTCACGCGCGGCCTCCTCGGCGCCTTCGAGGGCGGCTTCATCCCGGACGCGATCCTGTACCTGTCGTACTTTTACGACTCCAAGGAGCTGCCGGTGCGGGTGAGCTACTTTTACACGGCCAGCAACCTGACGCCGATCGTCTCGGCCTTCCTGGCCTACGGCATCCTGCACATGCGGGGGTTGGGCGGCTGGGAGGGCTGGCGGTGGCTGTTCGTGCTCGAGGGCGGGCTGACGGCGCTGATCGGCGTCGTCTCGTGGTTTTACCTGCCGCCGAGCCCGACGCAGACGGCCGGCGGGCTGCGCGGCAAGGACGGCTGGTTCGACGAGCGCGAGGAGGTCATCATGGTGAACCGGATCCTGCGAGATGATCCCAGCAAGGTCAGTTCTCTCTCTCTCGTTCTGTTTCCCCCCGGTCATCCCATCATCCATCCCCCCCCCCCCCCCCCTCCCCCCCCCCCCCACCCCCCCCCGCCCCCCCCTCCCCCCCCCCCCCACCCCCCCCCGCCCCCCCCTCCCCCCCCCCCCCACCCCCCCCCGCCCCCCCCTCCCCCCCCCCCCCACCCCCCCCCGCCCCCCCCTCCCCCCCCCCCCCACCCCCCCCCGCCCCCCCCTCCCCCCCCCCCCCACCCCCCCCCGCCCCCCCCTCCCCCCCCCCCCCACCCCCCCCCGCCCCCCCCTCCCCCCCCCCCCCACCCCCCCCCGCCCCCCCCTCCCCCCCCCCCCCACCCCCCCCCGCCCCCCCCTCCCCCCCCCCCCCACCCCCCCCCGCCCCCCCCTCCCCCCCCCCCCCACCCCCCCCCGCCCCCCCCTCCCCCCCCCCCCCCCCCGCCAATTCCCCCCCCCCCCCCCCCCCCCCCCCCCCCCCCATTCCCCCCCCCCCCCCCTCCCCTTTCGCGAAACTCTCTTCCCAACTGACAATCCCCGTACAACCAGGGCGGCATGCACAACCGCCAGGGCCTCACCCTGCCGCTGCTCTGGCAGGCGCTGTCCGACTATGACCTCTGGCCCGTCTACCTGCTCGGCATCACCCTCCTGCAGCCCGTCGCGCCGATCCAGAGCTACCTCACGCTCAACCTGCGGCAGCTGGGCTTCGACACCTTCCAGACGAACCTGCTGACCATCCCGGGTTACGTCATCTTCGCGATCCAGCTGATCGTGTGGACGCGCATCTCGGAGCGCATCGACAACCGCTTCCTCGTCGTCTTCTTCTGCTCCGTCTGGCTGTTCCCGCTGGTGCTGTCGCTGCGGCTGCTGCCGGACGGCGCGAGCAGCTGGGCGCGGTACGCGCTGACCGTGCTGATCATCGGGTACCCCTACGTCCACTCCATCGTCGGTATGTTTTGAGGGGCCCCGGAAGGAGAAAACTTGCTCAGGGGGGGGTTGAGTCTCGAGAAGGGGAAGCTAACGCTGATGTTCCTAGTATCGCTGACATCTCGGAACGCCGGGTCCGTGGCCGGCAGGACGGTCGGCAGCGCAGTGTACAACATGTGCGTGCAAGCAGGCAGCATCATTGCCGCCAACGTGAGTCGGGCGTGCCCGTTCCATCGTGCAATGTCAAAAAGCGTGCTAACTTGGGGGGGGGCTAGATTTACCGGGAAGATGACAAGCCGTACTACCGCCGCGGCAACTCGTCCATCTTGGGCATCATCGCCTGGAACGCCGTCTTCACCCTCGCCATCAAGGGATACTACGTGTGGCGCAACAAGACAAAGGCGACCAGATGGGACGCCATGACTGCCGAGGAGAAGCGCGACTATGTCGATACGACGACGGAGAAGGGAAGCAAAAGATTAGATTTTAGATTCGCGCACTAAGATGTGCATGTGCGACAGACTTGCGAATAGACTCAACAAGGGGATAGATGGTCAGTACATATTGGATAAGAGTGACTCATAGAAGAATGGAAGTTTTGATGCCCACCTTCCGCGTTGACTTGTTATAAATTATTTTGTAGATTTAAAAAAAAAAATCTAAATTCATCCCCTTTAAATTTTCTCCCAAGTCAGCGTCTCACAGCTGCTGGCTAGCGCAGGTCAAGTCAGGTCAGGTCGTGACTGAAACAAGACTCGCTGATCATGCAGATGCGAAATCACAAATTGCCAACGCGGGGTAAGCAGATATCGCTCTCATCTTGATTCTTGACATTCGTCATTCCATCGCCTCTCCGACATGCAATTCCTACATGCATTCATTGCATCCAGCAGCTACTGGGGCCAGTTCGGCTTTGCCTCATCCTCCACCGATTTCCAGGCGAAATGCCTGCAGTTTCAGCCGCAGACCATTGTCCAGAACGCCCAGCTCACGAAGCTCGAGTTTCTCGCCAACGGAACAGACGCCGAGTTCCCCGATAACGACCCGTCGTGCGGCAGCAGCAAGAAGCAGACCGTCGAGGCGGATCTGTGCCGGGTAGGCCTCACCATCAAGACGTCGAACCGGTCCGAGATCGCCTTTGAGCTGTGGCTGCCCGAGAAGTGGACAGGCAAGAGGCTGCTGTCCGTGGGGAACGGCGGCATCAATGGCTGTGCGTCTGTCCTGGGTTGTTTCTTGAATCTGCTTTTAATGTGATTTTCAGGCATTAAATATCCCGACTTGGCATACGGCACCGCCCATGACTTCGCGACACTCGGCACCAACAACGGCCACGACGGAGCATCCGCTCGCTCCATGCTAAACAATGAAGACGTCATCATTGACTTTTCCCATCGAGCGTCAGGAAAACCCCCCATCACCTAAACCTCTCTCCCGCACGAACCCCCCCCAACGGCTGACAGCATCCCTAGCTTGCACACGGGCACCAGCGCCGGCCGGCTCCTCGCCTCGGCCTTTTACGGCGCCGCGCCGGCCCGCTCCTACTACCTCGGGTGCTCCCTCGGCGGCCGCATGGGCATCCAGGCCGCCGACCTGCACCCGGACGACTACGACGGCATCGTCGCCGGCGCCCCGGCCGTCGACTTCAACCTGCTGCAGGGCCAGCGCGCCATGTTCTTCAACGTCACCGGCGGGCCGGGGTCCCCCGACTACATCCCCGTCGCGACCTGGCGGGGGCTGATCCACGACGAGGTGCTCCGGCAGTGCGACGCGCTCGACGGCGTCGCGGACGGCATCATCGAGGTGCCGTCCCGCTGCTGCTTCGACCCCGGCGCGCTGCTCTGCTCCGGCGACGGCGGCGACGGTGACGGCCGCCGCGGACGCGGACGCGCCGCCTCCGCGTGCTTGAGCGAGGCGCAGGTGGAGCAGCTGCGCAGCATCTACGCCGACTACCGCTGGCCAAACGGCACGCTGCTGTTTCCGCGCATGAACCCAGGCAACGAGCTGGCGGCCACGGAGAAGCTGCTCGCCGGGAAGCCGTTCAACTACTCCGTGGTATTAAATCCCCCCTCCCCACAACTTTCCCCTCTACAAGCCCCCGCGGAGAGAGAGAGAAAGAGAGAGAGAGAGAGAGGGAAACGCTAACGGGGATTTTTTGGCTAGGAATACTACAGATACGTGGTGACGGGCGACCCCGACTGGGACATGTCGCGGTTCAGCTTTGCCGCCATCGAGGCCGGCGACCTCGCCGACCCGGGCCGCCTGCGGACGTGGCCGGCCTCGCTGCGAGGCTTCCAGGCGCGCGGCGGCAAGGTGCTCGCGTACCACGGCGGGCAGGACCAGCAGATTACTAGCTTCCAGAGCGAGCGGCTGCACGACCGGCTGGCCGGGAACGACGACGACGACGACGCCGCGGCGCTCGACGGCTGGTTCCGGCTCTTCCGGGTCGCGGGCATGCAGCACTGCGGCGGCGGGCCGGGCGCGTGGGTGCTTGGCCAGGGCGGGGGCGGCGCGGCGGGGGCAAAGACAGCCGGGGGAGGAGAAGGAGAAGGAGGGTTCGAGCCGGAGAGCAACGTGCTGGCGGCGGTGGTGGCGTGGGTGGAGGACGGGCGGGCGCCGGAGACGATGACGGGGACAAAGTACGTGGGTGACAGCGTGGGTCGGGGAGTGGACTTTCAGCGACGGCACTGTCGGTGAGTTTTTTTTTTTTTTTTTTTTCTTTTTCTTTTCTTGTCTTGGGAGGAATGCTGTGATGTGCATGGGGGGGAATGGGCTTTGCTGACGGGGATGTTGGTGGGCAGGTATCCTCAGACGCAGACGTATCTGGGCGGCGACGCGAAGCAGCCGTCGAGCTGGGAGTGCAGGTGAGAGGTGAGGTGAGGTGAAGGCACGGTGTAAGTTGGCCTGCATCGGAGGAATACGTGTAACAGATAGAGTGAAGCCCAGCCCCCTCCCTGTCGTTATTTGTCTGGTGGAGAGGGCATCTCGTACAGGAGGAGGGGCTCGTGTGGCTGTGCCCCTGGCCGGGGTTGCGGTGGTGATGGAGTTGAAGTAGAACATGAAGAATGTGAATATATTAGGTGGAGGAATCTAAGGGGAATGTCCAGGATGAAGAATGGACTAGAATAGATGAGGGACTCAAAGTCGGACATGAAGAATGTGAATAGATGAATTCGCTTGGGTATAAAACAAGTCTGTGGCTTCATAGCTGTTGGCAGGCAAGATACTGCATGGGTAAATAGAGTTGTAACTTGGTTATGAGGTATGGTTCCTCGGAACGTGTTCCTGTGCCGCCTTGACGGAAGTGAAACCATCGTTCCAAGCTCCATGTCCCGAAGAACCCCTGGTCTGTGCCATCAGTTCAAACAATGGTTCACACTCGTGCTCACTACCGACCCTTTTTCCCCCTTGTTCCCTTTTTCTTCCTCCCAACGTCCTCCTCGTCCGTCCAGTCGTCCATGTTGCGCACCGGCTTCGGCGGCTTCGCCATCTTCCTCGGCGTCACCGCAGCCTCCCCCTCCTGCCCCGGCTCACCACTCCCCTCCCCCCCCTCCTCCTCCTCTTCCTCGCCATTCACACCCTCCGCGTCGCCATCCACGGCGGCGGCCTCGCGCTCGCCCATCAGGCGCGCCGTCTTGGCGCACCTGTCCGCCGCGTACTTGTCGCGCATGCGCTTCGTCTGCGGGACGGGCCTGACGCGCGCGGGCACCGTCCGCAGCGTGCCGGCGGCGCGCAGCGCCTTGAAGACGTAGAGGCGGCGGTTGTTGAGGCTGAAGAGGTGGCCGGTGGCCGGGTCGCGCAGGACGCTGATCGGGGGCAGGTCCGCGGGGGCGAGGGTGCCGCGCAGGGCGGCGTCGAGGGTGTCGCGGACGCGCCGGCCGCAGGAGAATTGGGGACGGAGACGGGAGAAGGTGAAGAAGACGTCGTCGGGGTCGATGTCGGTGAGGGACATGGTGGTGGTGGTGGTGGCAGTGGTAGTGGTGGTGGTGGTTTTGTTGTTGGCTGTTTCATGCGGCGGGAGGAACGAGACCGTCGGGCGGGGGGGTTCTACTGGTCCACTGAATGGTCAGGGCAATTCTAGAGCGGGCAACCAAGGCATGCTGAAAATGCTTTGTAGTGGTGATGCGGTTGTGTCCATGGAGCGATGTATAATGCATCCCATCGGCTGTTTTTTTTTCTTGCTACTCCATAACTAGTGCATCGAGATACATGTCTGTCACGAATTATGGAGCCATGCTTGATCTCTGATTGGCCACACCGGTCAACTGGTGACCGGGCCAGCAGTTCTACATTCGTCTTGCGGCAGGATATATTCGTACACGTATATGGTATATGGAGGCTGCAAGGGTTGACAGCCCCATGATCTACGACCGACTGCAAGGGGATTTATGTATTCAATCGACAGCCGGTTGGAAATGACAATGGCTGGAGTCACGGCACAGAGCTAGTTAGTAGCCACCGACAAGCGCCAACGAAACAAGTCAGCCCGCTAACTAAATCGCAACTAGAACTAACTAGTCTAGCATCTCGTACTGGCGGGGGCCAAGGAAGGAAGGGACCCTTTTTAGCGGCCGCAGCAACGGCTTGGAGCCTCGGGCGGGCGTTTGGCCATTGGCATTGACGTGTTATAAGTCGTATTCAGGGCATCCAGGCCGTTTTAGGGGACAATTGACGGAGTTGACTCTGTGTTGGGATTGGCTGCTTCGTCCTGTCACCGGAACAGGCTCGCACATATGCCAGCACGCTTCCGCGAAAATTCCTCCCACAGTCCGTTAGTACCAGCCTGTAGGGGTGGCTGTGACGTCCATCCTCTGACTTGGTATTGTCAGAGCTCGTAAAAATTGAAAAATAGCTTCAGAAATACGACCTGGTCAATCGAGGCCCGCTCACCTTGCCTCTACACGATAGACTGAACTGCTTCATGGGGCTGGCGAACAAGGTGCCAGGCTGTTTTGTTTCGTGGTATTAAAAATCAACCACCTACCATATTAAAAAAAAAAAAAAAATGCAAACCGGACGCAACACGAGGGGTCTCCTCTTCTCTTCTTTTCTTTTTATTCATCTTCTCTCATTTCCCCGCCCACTCAGCCCAAGCCTCACCTCACACTATTGTCACGACGTCAGTCAGCCCCAAGACCCTGCAAACGCCGCAAAATCCACCCTCACCATCCATCATCCACCATCCATCATCCATCCATCCATCCATCCTCCCCCTCCCCCCATTATTGCCAGTCGAATACGAAACAAAGGAATAGCAACCATGCCAAAGCCAACGTCACACTCCACGACTCCAATAAGAACCCACTGCTGGCCCTCTTCTGTCATCTCGCCAGCCTCTTTCTCTTCCTCTTCGGTGTACTTCCCTCCTTTTGTTGTCTTAATTTCTTAGCCTCCTTCGGCCTACGTCAGACACAAAAGTCTAGTATTCCGTCATCCGTTATACCTGCCTACCGACCTATTAGACACTTGGCCGCAGTTCACGACACTCGCTCTACTGATACGTTTTGCTTGATACGAAGCATTTTCCATTTTGTACCGATTCCAGTCGAGACTTTACACAACAGCCTATCCGCTACATCCGTCGACTTCCTTGTTTGCTTCGATACGGCAAGCTCGCAAGCACGCGGCCACTTCCTACCCAGCCACCTTCTTCATGTCCTAGGGATTAATTCCAGACTTGTACAAATATATACGGATTAGAGGCATCATTATATTCACAACGCTTACACCCACGCATACAAACACGCATACACACACGCCGCCATGCGTCCCTCGACCAGCACCGCCACCCTGCTGGCGCTCGCTTCCGCCGCCTCCGCCAAACTGCAGTATCTCGGCGTCGCCATGTCCGGCATCGACTTTGGTTGCGACATTGACGGCACCTGTCCGCTCAAGACGGTCGCCCTGCCCCTCAAAAACTACGGCGGCGCCGACGGCAAGGCCCAGATGGAGCACTTTGTCAAGGACGACAAGCTCAACATCTTCCGGCTGCCCGTGTCCTGGCAGTTCCTCACCAACGCCAAGGGCGGCAGCGACCTCGACGCGCAAGGCTGGGAGAGCTACGACACGCTGATGCAGACGTGCTTCGACACGGGCGCCTTCTGCATGATCGACCTGCACAACTTTGCACGCTTCGACAAGGGCATCATCGGCCAGGGCGGCCCCTCGGACGCCACCTTTGCGCAGCTCTGGGCCAACATGGCGGCCAAGTACAAGGACAACGACCGCGTCGTCTTCAGCCTGATGAACGAGCCGCACGACCTCGACGTGGCCAAGTGGGCGGGCACGTGCCAGGCCGCCGTCACGGCGATCCGCAAGGCCGGCGCCCTGACGCAGGCCATCCTGCTGCCGGGCAACAACTTCTCGAGCGCGGCCGACTTCGTCCCCAACGGCAGCGCCGAGCTGCTCTCCAACATCACCAACCCGGACGGCTCGACCGACGGCCTGCTGCTGGACCTGCACAAGTACCTGGACGTCAACAACTCGGGCCAGCACGCCGAGTGCACGACGGACAACGTCGAGGCCTTTGGCACCGTCGCCGCGTGGCTGCGCGCGCACAACCGCACGGCGATGGTGTCGGAGACGGGCGCGTCGATGGAGGCCTCGTGCATGGAAAAGTTTTGCGCGCAGAACCGCTTCATCGCCGGCAACACGGACGTCTTTGTCGGGTTCGTCGGGTGGAGCGCCGGCAGCTTCGACGGGACGTACGTCATGTCGCTGACGCCGACGGGCAGCCCCGGCGCGTACACGGACAACAAGCTGATGCAGCAGTGCATCCTGGACGTTTTCGAGGGCAAGTTCAGCCCGCCCCCGGCGTCGAGCTCCTCGGCGCGGCCCCCGGCGTCGTCAAAGACGACGGAGTCGGGCGCGCAGAAGACGAGCAGCTCCGTCTTCTTCGAGAACTCGAGCACGCCGTCGAAGAAGCCGGCGGATGGTGCGGCGGGGAGGCTGTTGAGCAGCGGTGCGGCGGCCGTCGTGGCTGCGGCGGCTTTTTGCTTGACTGCTTTTTAGACGTTGGTTTACGCATGCACGCTCGGCGTCTGATTTTGGTGGTTTCAACCTGCACATATTGTATATATTCGTACATGGGAATCTTTCATCTTCTTTTTTCTTGTTAGAAGGTGGTGCTGTTATCTGTGGGCATTTGATAGGGCGTTTTGGGACAATTACTATAGGAATAAAGGAAGAGCTGGATGAGAAGACGGTTAGAATAGCATTTTATAGAACATAGGAAATAGAAGGATTTTTTTTTCCATCTGGATGGATCCTTGGTCGTGCATATATTGACTTGGAATCAGCGGTATATAAGCCTATTCTGTTCAGTTACTGGCGTTCTATTGGACGGGTGCGCCCGAGACAGACATGCTTGGCACATATTTAGGCGATGCTAAAAGAAACATGCAGGCCATATAGATATGGACGATAAAGTTGGGACATGAAAGACGTTGGGATACTTTTTAGAGCTAATTTATACAACCATATATTCGATTCAAGATTTAATAAACTTTATGCAATGCAGCTTGCCGCGCGAGTACCGGGCGGCCCCATTGGTCAGGTCCACAGGCTTCTGCCTGCCTCTATAACTACAGCATATAACTCGCATATGTACCGTAGTTGCAGTGCATCTGTAACATACGCACTGCCTACCTAGTTTCATTTTGCCCCCCCTGATCGCCTCTGGAGGTAGTATGCACAGCACACTGCAGTACACCAACTTACAGTACACTACAGCACACTAACTAACTCACAGTACACTAGTTACAGTACGTAAAGCTCTTTGATCTCTGTGCTGTGCTCTGTGCTCCAAGTCCACTCCACTATATGTAGTAGGTACTTGAAACTGGCCGAGTGCGCCTCTCTCCTTCTTCTCTCCTCAAACGTGAATGTCCAATTCCATCCACGGTACACTTTCGTAGGGAAAAATTGGTTATTCTTCTTAGCTGATGCCATGAGCTGATCTTGTCGGGTCCGCCCTGCTTTCTCCCGTTGGCCAATGCCATGAGCTGATACTGGTCGAGCCCGCCCCTTGTCCAGGCTTCCTGCAACAGGGTCGGTCAGCCGCTCGCTCCAAAGCCATGTGGTCCGGCAATTCTTCAAGCAAAGAGCGCCTAGCGAATCCATGTACTGGACGGGACGGGGGCTCCTGGTGGCGGTTTGGGGCTGTTTTGCCTTTTTTCCTTCTCCTTTCCGAGTGCAGGATCATCAGAACCCCTGGACGTGGGCAATAAGGAGAATACAGGGATTGCAGCGGCGCACGAGCTGCCCACCCGGGAGAGTGAGGGAAATAGGAAAAAGGATAGAATAAAAAAGAAAATAGAGAGATAGCGAGGGAGGGAGGGAGGGAGAGAGAGAGAGAGAGAGAGAGAGAGAGAGAGAGAGAGAGAGAAAAGAGAGAATAAAGTGTTTTTCACCACCCAGTCCCTGTTCATCATCAATGTCCTTCTTGGTAGACGGGCAAATCAGTCCGGATCTGCCGAACCCTGGGCATCCATCCATCCGTCTTGAAGCTTAAGATGCCCTCGAATCTGTCCTTGACGCCTTGTACCAATTACCAAAACCCGGAAACCTGCATACAAGTGCATGTTTCCATTCCTTCCACTCACGTAGAGTTCCCGCTACATGGCGTCTAGACACCCCCCCTCTGATACAGCCACTTTTCAACGAGCCGATCCCCTCCTGAATATCCGTGATCCCATGTCCTCTCCTCTCCCCATACTGCGCTATTTGTCTAACCTTTGCCCCATCAGGCAAGTGATGGCGCCAAGGTCCCCCAGTTTCTGCACGGACCGGGAAGGTAGGAAAAGGAAAAGTCGATTGATGAAACATGATGCAGTGTAAAGAGGATACCGACTGCTGAATTGTCAAGGATCATTGGTCTGGTCTGCTCGCTTGCTGGGGCGGGAAGGCATGGTATTGGTGACCGGTGTTGATCGTTGAAACGGATGACGGAGAAGCAGTATAGGGGGCTTCAAAAGAATAGCAACCGGCACGAGGCTTCAACTCTCTCGCGCAAAATAATGAATGCGTAAATTACCCATTAACAATGCCTTTGACAGTGTAAGCGGTTTAGACAGCCGTGATGGACACCCCTCCATCATGCCGTCATGCCAGCCAACCCGGCCGCCTTGTCGGCGCCTGCTGCTTCAGCCTCATAAAGATGTTGGTATAAAGCTCTACCAAAAACTTGCCTCTGGTGCCTGACGCTAATGCATGCAGCCTTTCCACGGTGTCTAGTTTTAAACAAAACAGCCCTGCCATGTCCCGGTCAACAGCCATCCAGCCTCGTCTCCTCCCGAGCCTGGGTCCGCTGCCCCTCAAAACATGATTCAAATCTCTTGGGACGAATCTTAAATATTGACCGGTGGTCCTTGGAAAGGATCTTCGGCCAAGACCCAGTCCAGAAAACATGCAGGGTTTGTTCTGGCTCTAATGCTCCACTGAACCGACACATCGATTGCTTGTGTTGGTAACTACACGATGAGCGAGCACCTTGCTTTATGGCCCTCGAGCAACCGGGCTTCCCTTCCCGAGCAAACCTGGCAGATCTAAGCTTATAGAACTCACTATATAGTTCTGATGATCCGTCAGAGTTGTCTCTACTATCTTTTCACACCTCTTCACTTCTCTTCTTCTCCAGTGCTCTTTGTCTCTCCTTCTACCGACATTCCAACTAACCCACTGTCCTTCTTTCTCGTTCTATCCAATACCAGTTTCTTTCTTTCATTCTCCAGACATTCATTTTCTGTCACGCAGTGCGTCACACTTTCTCTTTCCCCTACCATCACGATGCGCACCGTCGCTCTCGCCACCACCATGGGCCTGGCAGTCCAGGCCCTCTCCGTGGCCAACAACCTGGCCACCGTCGATGACAACCGCGCCGTCGACCTCCCCGGTCTCCTCCGCTTCCCCGTCGAGGGCAGCCGCGCCTCCCAGAAGCACGGCCCTGCCAGCCGCCGCCGGCAAGCCTCGGCCGACCTCCTCAACACCGACCAAGGCACGCAGTACCTCATCTCCCTCAGCATGGGCACCCCGGCGCAGGACGTCAAGGTCGCCTTCGACACGGGCTCCAGCGAGCTCTGGGTGAACCCGGACTGCAGCACCGCCGGCAGCGCCAGCAGCCAAGAATTCTGCAAGGGCCTCGGCACCTACTCCGCCAGCTCCGGCACCGCCGTCAAGCTCGGCACCCAGGGCGGCGTCACCTACGGCAAGGGCCAGGTCAAGTTCGACTACGTCCGGGACACCATCGGCCTCGGCGGCGGCGCCACGATCGCCAACCAGACGTTCGGCGTCGCCTCCTCCAGCGGCGACCTCTCCAGCGGCATCCTCGGCGCGGGGCCGGTCCTGCGGGGCTTCGACTCGGCGCCGTACCCGATGGTGGTGGACTCGCTCGCGCGGCAGGGCGTCATCGGCGCGCGCGCCTTCTCGGTGGACCTGCGGTCCGTGGACAGCCCCCGCGGCGCGGTCATCTTCGGCGGCGCCGACACCAAGAAGTTCTCCGGCACGCTGAGCCGCAGCCCGATCGTGGTGCCCGGCCCGGACGGCGCGGCGCGCTACTGGATCACCATGGACGGCGTGGCGGTGCACGCGCCGGACGGCACCGTCAAGCAGGCGCTCGCGGACGGCGCGACGCTCGACGTCTTCCCGGACACGGGCGCGACGCTCGGCCACCTGCCGGCGGACGTGGTCGCCGCGATCGCGGCCGGCTTCCCGGGCGCCGAGTGGCGGGCCGCGGACGGGCTGTACACGGTGCCGTGCGGCCTGCGGCGGGAGAACCGGACGGTCGACTTTACGTTTGGCGGCGGCGGCGCGGCGGTCATCAAGGTGCCGTTTGGCGACTTCCTCTGGCAGGCCGGCACGGACCTGTGCGTCCTCGGGGTCGCGCCGGCGCCGGCGTCGGGCAAGACGTGGGCGCTGGGCGACTCGTTCCTGCGCGCGGCGTACGTCGTCTTTGACCAGGACAACAAGAACCTCTGGCTCGCGCAGGCGGCCGACTGCGGCACCAACCTGGTGGCGTTTGGCAAGGGCGCCGATGCCGTCACGGCGTTGCGGGGTGACTGCGGCGGCGCTCCGGCCGAGGGTGCTTCTCCTTCGTCCACCACCACCACCGCTGCTGCTGCTGCTGCCCCCACAACTGCTTCCACAGGAAAGCCGAGCTCTTCTGTCCGTCCGACTGCCAGCTCTTCTGCCGGGACCACCGCCCGCACCAAGCCGACCTCTTCGGTCCCGGCCAGCAGGTCCTCTGGCGCCCCCAGCTCCGACATCCGCATCTCTTCCGCCCCCGCCGGCGCCGGCGGCAGCGCCTCCTTGGCCCTCCCTGACACCGGCATCCGCTCGGCCAGCACCGCCGCTGCCGCCGCTGCCGCCTCTACTCCCGCCAACTCCTGGCCCACGTTCACGTTCCCGTACATCACCCTCACCACCTCCACCATCACCTCGTGCCCGCCCGTCGCGACCGACTGCTCCGTCGGCCGCGTCACCACCGCGATGATCACCACCTACGCCACCTGGTCCCCCGGCGACGACTTGACCGGCCTCCCCTTACTGCCCCAGCCCACCGTCGCCAGCGGCCAGCAGGGGAGCGAGTGCAGCGGCCTCCACTGCAAGCTCGGCGCGCGGGACGACATGGCCCAGGTGGCCGACTCGTCCTCCAACGCGGCGACAGCGGCGGCCGGTGCCGCTTCCGAGGCCACCAAGGTGATGACCGCACCTACTGAGACCAAGACGACTGTCACCGGCCTCGTCACCGCCACCAATCCCAGCACCGGACTCATCAGCAAGCCCACCGGCGCCGGCCCGGTCGTCGCCGCTGCCTCTAGCATGTTCCGCGTCTCTGGCGCCGCCCTCGTCGCTGCTGCCCTTGCCGCCTTTATGCTGTAAGTGAGTCTGCGCGGGCTAGTTTTGCCGCTACATTCCCGTTGTTTCTATGCATCGTACATGGTGGATTGGACATTTACTGGTTATTGCGTCAAAGTAATCCCTAACGTCTTGGAGAGAGAGCAACCCTTTTTCAAAACTTCCTCTGCTTGGACAACCTGGTCCAGGTCAATTTCGATTTTCACAATCAATTAGAGTAGCCAGTCTACAATTTAACTGCATTCATGGAGCCATTTCAAAAAATTTCAATATTCTAGTTAGACCTTTACATGTATGTACGAGCGAGCCATGCATGCATGCCCCTGACACGGGCACCAGGCTCTGTGTGCTAGAGCTTGCATGACAGGCCAAAAAGGTTTGAATCCTACACAACGCCGTCGCTAAAAAAAAATTGCCGCACCATCATGTATCGAACTCCTTACTTGGACCACGCCTCATAGACGCCGACATAGTCGACCTCCATAGCCGCCCCCAGCCCACCCGCCGTCGTGCTCGTCGGCGTGTCGAAGCCGGCCCTAGAATTCGCAAAGCTACCGCCAACAGCGATGTTGAGAAGCAGAAACTTCTTGCTGTCCACCAGCTGGCCCCAGACCTCGTCGCTGCCAATGTCGGACTGCTTGAGCACCATGACCGGCGCGTCATTGACGAACCACGTCATGCGCTCCTCCGCGCCGAGCTCCGCGTCCGTCGCACCGGTGCCGCGCCGGCGGTCCAGCTCCCACGAGAAGACGTTCCACTGATCGCGGTCGTACAGGCTGTCGCCCGTCTCCTCGAAGCGGCCCACCGGCTCGCTGCACGGCCCGCCCTCCGGCGTCGGCCCGCAGTGCAGCGACTGCCAGACCGCGGGCTGGCCGTGGGTGCTCTCGAAGAAGTCGACCTCGCCGACGGACGGCCAGTTGCGGTAGTCGTCGCGGTAGGCGCTGCCGAGGGACCAAAAGGCCGGCCAGATGCCCCACTGCTCGGCGGCGGCGGCCTGGCCGAGCTTGACGCGCGCCGAGACGCGCACCTGCTGGCCGACGGCGGCGCCAAAGTCCCAGCCCGGCAGCGTCTCGATGCGCGCCGAGGTCCAGCCGCCGCTCTGCGGGTCGCGGACGGGGATGATGCGCAGGGTGCGCTCGCGCGTGATGTAGATGTTGTCCGGCGACGCCGTGTACGACTGGATCTCGCCGGTGCCCCAGTTGGCCGGCCCCCCGGGGTACTGCGTGCCGAGGTCGTGCTTCCACTTGGTCAGGTCGAGGGTGTCGTTGGAGGAGAAGTCGTCGTAGAAGAGGGCCCGGGAGAAGCCGGCCGGTAGCGGGACGTCTTGGAGGCCGTTGTCGACAGCAATAGCGGACGCCCTGGACGCCAGGAGTGCGGTGATGGCTGTCAATGTGCGTAAGGCCATCTTGATAAAATGCCAGTGAGGCTTGAAGGACGTCGTAGGTGACCAAGTAATCAGCACATATTGAACCCTCGCGAGGAGGGCCTCCAAGGTGAAATGAATTCGTTATATACATGACCATAGCAGTTGAGCCCCGTGGCCGGCGCTACTTTAGACTTTCGTCTCAGGACATAGCTACGAGAAGCGCAAGCCAGAATCGGCCAGTCTTGTCGGCATTTTGTGATAGGGTCACCGATTGCGACGTTGACGGCCCGTCCGCGAAGAGCAACAAGTCAAAGCTCACCACGAGCCGGATAGGTCGGTCGTCGGTAGTCTAGATACCAACTATAGGGAGCCCAATCACCTAACGGAACCCGATCATAGTATGGGTACTATGCGGCGGGAAGAAGCTGAGTGGACATATGGCCCTTCAAAGAGAAACGAACTTGGTCTTGGCCGCTTCGATTCCTGCAAGTTAACAGCCTCTTATTGGGAAGGAACGTTGACATGTGGCAACCCGAAACCTCTGAATTCATACTTCTATCCGTGGTGCTTGACTAGTCACACACAGTGCGGGTGCGGTACCGCTGAAAGAATGCCATCAAACAGCGTTTCGTTTCAGTTTCAACAGCTCCTAGCCCGTAAACTCCGAGACGACTTGGACATCCACCTGCTTTCATCAATCTGAACCGAGCCGAGGTTGTACAAGTTACTGCAATGTCGACAAAACTGCAATTCATGTTTCCATCGTCTGTTGATCAGATCACGCTCGACTCTGAACCGAATCGCCATCTCGGCACGAAAAGGAAGGTTTCGCCCGCGAAATCCGATTCAGTGGCCGTCCGTGCCCCGGAAAGACGGTGAAATCCTCGGAGGGCCATGGCGTAGACGAGTATCTGTATTGTTCGGCTGGGGTCTCCTTGGAGATGTGTACATACATACATACGTTTGTATGCGCCATTATAAATTTGGGCCTCAGGCAGAAAGACGATGCCGTGCACGGAACTTTGGCCTGTGCGTTGAGGCTGCGACGCTACTCTACCGCGCATGTTACGGCAACCGTCTCGTCGGTAGAAGAGGAGGTCCAAACAACAACAGCAGACTGATTTGTGGACAGAAAGCCCGAATAAGCCCCCAGCTATCAGTGGTACCACCCTTTTGCCGCTGCAAGACGATTTTGTATCCCTTTATTAGATGAATGATGTACTTTTTGTACCCACAGAAACAAACTTACACTGAAATTTAGTAATAATCCATCCCATGTAACGTTTCTGAACCCCGGTCAGTGGGTAAGGATGTGTGTACTAAGAATGACCGCTATACTAATTATGGATAGCGTCACGCTAATCCCCTTAGCGCTTAAAAAAATCTCCAGCCAATCAGAGACTTGCATTGTATTCCTCCCTAAAACACCACAGCTAAAAACCCGTGATCCCCATCACTGCTAACAACAACAACACTCACTGCCTAGAAGGCTTGAATTGAGCAGTGATTGAGCTCGTAGAAGAGCTGCAGGATTGGAAAGTCTTTTCTCTTTTCTGCATCGCATTGACTTGAAGGGGCAGGATGCGGACCGAAGCCGGCCAGCCTGATGAAGAGAATCGGGGAGAGGGGTTGGGCACGACGAAAAGTCCTTTGTCAGTGCGCCAGCAACGAGTCAACAGCAACCGTTGTACTCCTTTGCACATTGTTTCCACTTGCGCCGTACTACCAATTAGAATTGGGAGAACTTTATCAACGAGAACCACATGCCGTAACTCGACTTTGAACAGCACCTTTGTTTGCGAAATAAGCCACTTGTGGCAGTATGATTCAGGAACCAAACGGCCGCTGCCCTGGCGCTAACCCGATTTTGCCAAGGAACAATGACTCGCCATTGAATTAGTTTGAATTAAGTTTTGTTAGTTTCGTGAAGCCTTGGGAACTTTATCAACGAGAACCACATGCCGTAACTCGACTTTGAACAGCACCTTTGTTTGCGAAATAAGCCACTTGTGGCAGTATGATTCAGGAACCAAACGGCCGCTCCTGGCGCTAACCCGATTTTGCCAAGGAACAATGACTCGCCATTGAATTAGTTTGAATTAAGTTTTGTTAGTTTCGCGAGGCGCCCAAGGCTTCACGAGGGGAGGCGTCCAAGGCTTCACGTTTTTGGATGCCCTCCAGCCGCCGTCGTTGAACAGCGACACGGCCAGTCGTTCCTTTATTATCTCGTCTGTTCCGCGAACTGTCGCTTGTTAGCTTTTCTTTTTCAGTTTTTCTTCTCTAGTTTTTTTCCCCCCTTCTTTTCGTTCTATTCCTTCGACACCAGTCAGCTCAGCACCTCCACGCTCCTTTACCGCAATCTCGCCATGATGCCCTCCGTAGCCCCCTTTGTCGCAACTCTGCTGCTCGCCCACGTCTCGGCCGTCGCCGCCGACGTCGCCGCCAACAGGGTCGCGGTGACCCCGCACGACAGCTACTCCTCGTCCATCGGCGTCCTCGGCTGCAAGATCAACACGGACCGCGTCGCCTACTGGCCCCAGACGGTCACCTGCGACAACATCTGCGTCTCCGTGAGCTACGGGGACCGCCAGCTGTACCTGCTGCGCATCGACCAGTCCGGAGGCGCGCACGACGTCAGCTACGACGCCTGGAACTACCTCTACACGGGAGAGTCG
This sequence comes from Cordyceps cicadae, assembly GCA_002968875.1. NCBI lineage: Eukaryota > Fungi > Ascomycota > Sordariomycetes > Hypocreales > Cordycipitaceae > Cordyceps > Cordyceps cicadae. Next base: position 17,055 of record MWMN01000010.1, on the reverse strand, counting down.
GCCACCACGCACCCGAAAGCGGATGGCGGGATCGAGATGACGATCCGGGCGGCCGACCCGGCCCAGTGTCGCGACCTCATCCACACCGAGGACGGCGCGCTGCCGCTCAGCGCGGCCAACAGCATGAACTACCTGGCGGACTGCCTGAGCCGCCCCGACAGCTGGGTTGCCGGCCACTACGCCCTCTTCAACATTCTCGACCCGGTCTGCACCCTCGGCTACGACGAGCTGTGCTCGCTCAAATGGCCGGAGCAGAACCAGGCGACCTGCCCGCACCAGCTCGGCGTGCCCATCCCGCTCAAGACCGCGCCGGTCTACAACATTCGCTACCCCACCGGCGAGAGAGTGCTCGTGGGCGCGCCCGCGGCCTGAAGCACCGGAGCCGCGGATGACAAGGAGAATGCAGCCGTGGCCGTGCCAGTGGCGGGCTCCCTGCTGACTCTTGTCGGGGCTACCATTATGCTGGCAATGCGCTAAGGAGTTTGTCAGGAGTTTGTCGGAGGTTTGGCAGCCCCTCCTTTCCGTTTCCGTTTGCCTTCTTTTTGGATACGTCGATTTCTTGTGAAGCTATACGGCGCAGCGCGCCATTTGTATATTGCTCCTAGATACCCTGTTGAATAAATACACGTATACACCCACACACTTGGCAATTTACACCCCCCATCTATACTAACTATACACACGTACCGCGTATCTCCTTCGCACCACTTCCCCATAGTATCTATCGACAGCCTCTGTCCCCTGTCGTCCGTCCCTCTCAGGAGTCATTGTCGCATGTTCATAGGCCCAAACTGATTCCAGAAACTCCACAGCATAGCCCGGTCGCTGTGGTCTGTGGTCGGGGAGCGGGCAGCGTGCCTACTTACTTATTACCTAGGTATGTACCTACCTAGTCGGATTTGTTAGCGCCCAGCACTGCCTGCCAACTGATGCACTCGGTGTGTGTGCTAGTTGGTTGGTTGGGCGGACTGGAGCTCCAAGTTGTCGGCACTTTCAACGTCCGCTGTTTCAGGCTCGTTTGATTCAAAAGAACCAAAACCTGGCATTGTCTGCGCAACCGACTCACTCGTCGTGAATACAACCACCACTCACGAATTATCCCAGGAAAGCCGTTTTTCCAGTGGCAGCATCTCAAGAAATCAACCATCCTTCTCGACGGCCCGGCAGCTGTCAAACTCTCACCGTAAACCGTCAACTGTGGACCTGGACGGTCCGACGGCGGGTCGCATTACCATCTCCGTTTTCACTGCCTCCCGCGCCGGCTCCCTCCCTTCCTCTCGCACAACCATCATCTACGGACCCGAGTTGACTTGGCTCACTCGTCCGCTTGATCGAGCCTCCAGCCGCCCAGGCACGGCGAGCGCGCGTCAGCATGCCCACCCCGACGGAGACTATCGCCGTCACCACTGTCAACGGCGACGTCACCACCATCAGAAATGGAGGCCTATCGCCAGAGCCCGAGTTTGCCATGACCACTCCGTTCGCGATGCCGCAAGACTGCCTCAACTTTCGCGGAGCGGTCATGGATGTGTTTCGTGACGATCAAGATCCCGAGCATCATACCCACGTGACGCAGCATCTGGATGAAATCACACGCTCAAGTTGCTGGCCCTTTCGCCAGTACGCAGAAACCTACAGTCCCGCGGTCTGTCCCAGAGGATGGACGTACTATAGCATGGTTGCCGGTGAATACACTGAAGACATAACCATGATAATATCACACTCGGGAGCGAGCGCGGCACAAACATCGACAGACTGCACAAACCAAATTTCTGCCTTTTGTTGTCCGAGGTGAGCGAGTTTTGGTTCTCATGATCCTTGATACGACAAACACTAATGTTTCAAAAAAAAAATCAGCGGCTTCTCAATGTCGGTCACAACATTCTCGTTATCCACCGGTGCTAATCATGCTTGTTCCCGCGTCATCACGTCAGGCGAAATGACGATGAGGGTCACAGATAGACTCGATGGCAGCGTCACGGTGTTTGACGGCTCGGCCACTCTCATAATACCCACACCAATCACGGTTTTCTGGCATGCGACAGATGCATCAACGCTAACGCCCCAACCGCCAAGCATAGACGATTTTACCATGGTGCCGGCTTGGGTGCCGGGCCAACCCTTGACCTCAGTTCGCAAGTGGGAATACGACGACTCGCCGGGTTCGGCCCGCCTCGCAACGGGCGTTTTCGTCGCCGTTATTGCGATCCCTATCATCATGTTCCTTGCCGTCCTGGGTTGCTGCATATGCTGCTTCCGCATGCGTCGTAGACGTGAGAAGCTTGCAATTGCAAAGGAACACGAGGAGCTCCAGATGCTGGCATTGGAGACGTCGTCCACGCAGGAGCGCACCCTGAACCATTCTACAAACGCAAGAACAGACGCGACGACTGCACAAATCCAAAGGAATGCTACTGCTGCACTCGCGGCGCCCGCGGCGCCAACAGTAGCAAGTTCGTCTACGGCAGCTCGCCAGCCGAGCACGGAGATACAGCGGGCTCCCCCGGAGGGACCGTCGGGACAGAACACCGTGGCACAGTCCCTGCCCGGCTTCTCGAAGCCAGCCTATCCAGGGTTGCCATCGAGTGAATTCGATGGAATCGATGAGCCGCCGCCATACGCGGAGGCTGCACCCAGTTATCCAGTACAGAACAGACCACCAGCACCATCACCAACCTCGCCAGTGCAAGAGCAAATCGAGAGCACGACACCGCGCGAAAGCACTGTACCCACAGTATAATACGACTAATGAGAAGACGTTTATCATTTCAATACGCAAATAGCAGTCAGGCACTCAAAGGCATAGCTCAATGTAAATAGACAATTTGTATATTATTCCAAATTCGGCGCGGATCATGGCCGCCGCAAATCTTTACCAGGACTCATCTTCCAGAAACGCCTTGAGCTTATCGTCAAGCCATTTGACGTCTTCCGGGTTCGTGCCCGGGCCACCAGCCCTGTGAAACGTCAGCAACGCGGTGGCAGCACAGTCGCGCATGTTAAATCTCTTACCAATGTCCCCAGATGGAGGGAAAGGGGATACACTTTCCTCTGCCTTCCGCCATGCACTTGACCTCGTACTCGGAATCTTCCGGGGGGAAGTACAGGTCCGTCTTGCCAGGGAGGACGAGCGTCTTGGCCTTGATGGCAGCCATGGCCTTTTCAAAGTCCTTGTTGTACGGCGGTTGGTCGGAGCAGTCGGCGGCCTGCCAGGTGTGCAGCATATGCAGCATATTTTCCGGATCTACCATTGTCATCATTAGCAATCAATCAATCAATCAATCAACCAGTCTCCCCCCCTTCCCGCCTTCAGCCTACTACGCACCCTTGGACAGCGCCCACGACTCCCAAAAGTTGACCATGAAGTCCTCGAGATCCTTGAAGCCGAGCTCCGTCTCGTACAGCCGGTCCCGGTAAAACTGCTGACTGAAGCCCCAGCCCGCATACACGCGCCCCAGCGCCCTCATCCCCGCCTCGCGCTCCTCCTCCGTCCACCCCGCGTACCCTCCTCCTCCTCCCGCCTCCTTCCTGTGCTGCGCCACCTCGCCGTTGGCGCTCCCCGCGCTCGCGCCGCGCTTCGCCGCCAGCACCGCCGCCTTGACGCCCTCCAGGAACACCTGGTTGTGCCGCGCCGCGCGCGCGCTCCCGCAAAACGGCACCCCCAGCTCCGCGAAACCCGGAAACTGCGTCAGCCACTGGTAGGTCTGGCACGCGCCCATGCTCCAGCCCAGGACGAGCCGCGCGCGCGCGACGCCCAGCCCGACGGTCACCAGGCGGTGCTGCGCGGTCACGTTGTCGCGCAGGCTGACGTCGGGGAACTTGGTGCCGCCGGCGCCACCGGCACGGCGGCGGCGCGAGGTCCGCGTGTTGGACGGGCTGACCGACTGCCCGTTGCCGATGAGCGCGGGGACGATGATAAAGTACCGGGCCGGGTCGAGCGCCTTGCCGGCGCCGATGAGCCACTCGTTGTCGGCGATGCGGCCGCTGAACCAGGTCGGGTAGATGATGGCGGGGCTCTTCTTGTCGCCGTAGGTCTTGTAGGCAATGTACGCGTTGGGGATCGTCGCCCCGGAGGCGAGGGTGAAGTCGCCCAGGTCAAAGGTGCTGAAGTCTTCGTCCTGCATCGTCGCGTCCATTGTTGCGTGTGCTGGTTGTCTTTTTTTACGTGATTGTTTGTAGGTTCAGCTATAAGATAACAGAGGAGGGGGGCGGGCGCCAGCCAAGTACCTAAATTCTCGTAAGCAGATGGAAGTCGGGACCTTCCCCCTCCCTTCCCCCTCCCTTCCCCCTCCCCCCTCCCGGCTTCTAACGGCCAATATGCGGGGAAGTGGGCTGGAAAAAAAAACAACCACGCGGCGTGGAACCCGGACCCCTCCGCCGTCCCGCATATATCAACATCCCGAGCTCAGCCCGATGAGTTATGCGGGGTGGGGGGCCAGACGGACAGGTACTCGATCAGTTACTCCCAACCAGGTACTTACAACTCAAGTTTTTTTTGGGGTTTTTTTTTTCACTTATCCGTCATGTGGTTTCTGCATAGCCGGCAGCGGTCTCGACTCGGGACCCCCGGCACGGCGAGATCAGCAAGTCTGTAGGCCAAGATTCCGCACCATCACCGCCACCACCTCTATGCAGATATCCGTGCAGGTCTCTCATGAGAAAAAAGGGAAAAAGGCAACCTCGAATTTGTATGTGCGTGTGTGTGCTGCCCACGTATTCCATCCATATTATCCCATTCAAACTAATCGAGTGCAGAAGAAAACGAAACCCCGCCCATGTCTAAGCGTGAGAATATCTGGTTGCAAATATGAACCCAAAAGAAGTGTGCTTTTTTGCATCTGTTTTATTTCCGTCCTTGCCCCTCCACCTAACCATTTTATGAACCCGCAGAAAACAACCCTGTCTTTCCTTCCTTCCTTCTGTCTTGTCCTCATTGAATGCCAATTTATTTGCAAGTGAAGCATGCTTCATAATCCTTGCTTGTCGGTAGGTGGAAAGGAAGTATGCCATGCCCCTCCTCAGCTTGATCCATTGTCCTCGTCCGTCATCGTCGTGAAAATAAATGTAAGAAACGGTCGGGTCTATGCAAAAGGGGAACCTCTCTAGTTTGCCCACACCTTGACCATCTGGTCGACGCCGCCCGTGGCAATGACACAGCGGATTTGCGCATTGTCCGCTTCGAGCTTCTTGACGGCACCGACCTCGCCGCCAACCTCACCTTGTCCCCCGCCGTTTGTCACAGTTGTCGTCGCGGCCCCGTCCTTGGCGATGCTGGGTGCCCACCGCAAGCACTTGACGAATCGCTCGTGCGCGTCGGCGAGCGTCTTGACGCACTTGGCCTCCTGGGCAAGATCCCAGCAGCGTATCGACTTGTCGTCGGCGGCGGAGAGCAGGTACTTGCCGCTCGGGTGGAAGACCAGCGCGTTGATCCAGTTATCGTGGCCAACCAGTACCTTGAGGCAGGTGCCGCGCGAGTCCCATAGCCGGATGGTCTTGTCGCGCGAGCCCGTGGCCATGAACTCGGCGGGGCTGGACGTCGGAGGCGGCTTCTTGAGCCCAGCGATAGCGGCGAGGTGCTTGTAGGCTGACGGCGGCGCAAATGCGCAGCATTGCACCACGTGTTCGTGACCAACCATAGTGGCCTTGGTTTCCGGGTTGGGAAGCGTGAGGTCCCATAGCCGACCCATATGATCCGCGCTTGTCGAGAGGAGATAGTTGCCGTCGGGCGAGGGACAGAGATCGCGGACCCAGTCTGAGTGGCCGGTCAACGTCTTGACACAGTACCCCGTCGTAGCGTCCCAGATCTTGAGCGTCCGGTCACCGCTCGCGCTCACGAGCATGTTTCCGGAAGAGAACACGCCAGCAGACCCGGAGGGTATGAACCGTACGGCACTGACGCTATGGTCGTGTCCAGAGAGTGTTCGAATGTTCTTATAACCGTCGGCGGGGTCCCAGAGCTTGATGGTCAGGTCGGAGCTGCATGACGCAAGGAGGATGGCTGTTTTAGGTCCGCCGTAGTCGAGGTCCAGCACGGCCCTGGTGTGGCCCTTGACGGTCTGCTCCGCCTCGCCGAGCTCCCAGTCCCAGATTTTGATTGTGCAATCTTCTGAGCCGGAAGCGAGAGAGGTGAATTTAGGGTGGAAGGCGACGCAGTTAACAGTATCGCGGTGGCCCTCCATGCTGTGTCGCGCTGGAGTTCGTGGCAGCCAGGATGCGGGGTCGGTATTTCGTTTCGATATGGATGTTGGTGTGGCATTGTCGAGTTCGGATTGTAAATATGCGTTTCTCGTCTCCAGCTCCATAATCTGGGCGTCGTCAGCACTCTATGCTCCTTGAAACGGCCTCCTTCGCAGGCTCCCCGCGTACCTTTTTCTGTAATCGTACGATGCTCGTCCACTTCTTTTCCAGTAGCGACTCGTACTTTTTGGCCGTGGCCGCATCGTATACATCCTCGCTGAGCGACAGCTCCTCACGGAGGGCTGTCGCGCTGGTGTGCAAGTTGTTGGCCGCGAGGTAGGCTATGATGGATTTATGCCTAGAGGAAGAATATATTGGTAAGTAGCTCCATGCCCAATGACGGGTTTATATGTTAGGCACGAACAGCTCCTCGGCCTGCCGCGCAGGCAATGTACGGCTCATCGTGGCGGTCTGCCGTCGCAACCCCCTGGCGAGGCCGTCGTAGTTGCCCAGCTCGTGGCGCGGGGGTGATTGGTCGATTGTTCGGTCGTCAAAGCCCGGATCCTGCCAGAGGTCGCGTCGCGAGACAATCCGGTCAATAATCTGGCGCGCGCGCGGCTCTCTTCGTTTCCCCTCCGGTACTGTGCTTTTCGGGTTGCGCGTTGGGCGAAGCGGTCAAAGGAGGGGCTGCCCACGCGGAGTGGAGGGGGGAGGAGGGACGGACGCGGTAATAAGTGTTGGGGATTGAGACGTAATGCGCTTCGAATGCTGGTTGGAAATGAGGCCAGGGGGTGTGTGTTTGAAGGCCAAGTTGTCGAGGAGTAAATGGTTTGGTTGGTGAGTTGTAGAAGAATTTCCAACGAGGTCGGGGTAGAGAGAGTAACTTTGGACTTGTTGTCTGCGATGATCCATCGTATCGCCAGCTGTTCTCAGGTTCCTACTACTAACCTACAGGTACTTATACCTACTAAGGTAGTTGGGTGTGCTAGGAAAGTACCTAGCCAAGGTATCCTCAGGGCCGCCATCTTCATTGTCCCACTTGGCTGGCTCGTCCCGTTGCCGTGGGCTGCGGGTCACGTGTAACATTGACGACCTGATCCCGATTTATGAGTACACTGTCTCACTCTAAGCTATATCAGTCTAGTAATTCAATTTCTTGTCGAGAGTTGTTGAGCATACTTTTTATTTGAAATGTTGCTCGTCAGAGTGAAGATGATAAACTGATGCGAGAAGGTAAATAAGCTAGCTTGCACCGCGGACCCACTTCGACCACTACATGAAGCCGCCACAATCTGAAAAGGGTCGGTCGGTCGCATTACGTTCATGTTACATTTTTTGTGCCATACTACTCCGTATGTATAACTACGAAAACCAGTATAAAAAAAAGAGGCATCTTCAAAAATCTCTTTTTTTTTTTTGAAAAAAAAAAAGAATATGAAACAATTACATTACTATCTTAGCTTAGTATTTGAGCTTAGCTACCTACTAGTTCAGTACACCCAGGCTCGGGCCGTTGCTATGCAGAATCTCAAAACACCAGCGAGCGAGGCCAAGCATTCAAGTATGGACGATTCGCTTTTGCATGTATTGATGCTCTGGCTATGCTAGCTAAACTCCGAGTCCTCCGAGTCCCTTTTGAAGTAGTCGTCAGTGACGGCTTCTTGGCAGATTCCAGTCCTCGTTGACCATCAAGTTCTTGCACCTGCCTACCCTTGCATCACATTGTAGACCTCATGCGTCCAGTGTCTGTACCAGAGAGACATGTCAACTCCAAAAGATTGATCCCCGCTGTCATACTTTAGGTACGGATTTATTGACGCGGGTGAAGCTGCGCTGATCGGAGGATCGAAGCTGAAAGGGGGTGGCTCGACCGAGTTGTCCAACATTGTAGGCGGCACGTTGTCCAGCGGCTGGCGCTCAGGACTGCTAACGTCCAATACAGGGCCCGGGTACCTGTAATCGCATGAGAATACCCAATCAGAGAGGTCAATGTGACCGTAATGGGTTTCTGTCATAGGTTGGACCTCTGCCGTAGTGTCTTGTACGCCAGGGACGTCAACAGAATCAGATCCATGCGTTGTAGGGGTCGCTTCGGCCCATGCCTGCATGGTCGGCGCGGGCACCTCATCAGCAGCACGCGATTGAACAAATGTAGGCTTCTTTCTGTGCGCTAATCTGCGTGGCCAATATAAATTCCGGTGTCGCCGCAGCCAGTCTCGGTCCACGCGCGCCTCGTGCTCCCGCAACGACCTCGAGGCTTCAAAGACACAGCATTGGTCTAGCTTGACGCAATTTATGCAGTAAGGTTTCTCTCTACCACATTTCATCTGTTCCGCGTTAGTCTCATCTCGTAAAATCAATTCGCGCTCCGGGAAGTGTTAGCTCACCCGACGAGAGCGACAAGAGAGACAGGAGGAACGGTACGGATGTCTGGGTAACCCTGATGTGCGGCGTGGCATGATGTCTGGTTTCCAATTGTGGTGGCGAACGGGCGGCAAGTCACTAGAATCACGTAAAAGATACAATAATAGAAAGAGTTCCAATGAGGTTATTCGATGCGTGCGGATGCAGGGACAAAATTCTAACCTTGGGCGAACGGCTAGAATACTGATGGTGTTGAGCTCGTTTCGTTCCCACGGCAGTGTTTCCTTCCCTCTGCGTGGGAGTTCGGGGCGCGGCAAGCGCTAGCAGCTGAGCTCGAATGGGAGTAAATGTGATTCGAAATTTCTTCTGAAATGATTAGGCCAAGCATCGAGTCTAGGAACTCGGGTGTGTGCTCGATTTGGCCACCATTGTCGTGATTCATCACTCCGTCAAGAGCCTACCCTGGAGCATCCTTCAGGCAGATGCCGACCGCCGTGCGAGCCATTTTCCAAATGCCATGGCTCGTTGACGGAGTATCGTGGCCCTAAGATTCGATGAATCTGAAGAGAGAGGGAAAAGGATTCATAGATAGAGGTTATAGTGCGCGGCTTCTGGACTTTCTGCAGTCGTGAGGTGATGATAATGGTGACGGTACTTTTCCAGGAGGATTTCCCAGAAATGTCTTGTGGCGCGCCCCCGAAAGCCCCGATCATCAGCCACCCGATTCTCCGTACGCTTGGAAAAACAGTAAAAGTAATAGAAGATTAAATCAAATCAGCATTATTTCTTTCTTAAGGACTTGAAAAAGAATAATGGGCTTCAAGTCGGGGAACTCTTGTCGAGTCTTGTCTATTCAAGGAAAGAAAACTCACGAAACCTCGATACATGACCGATGCAGTGTGGCAGCAGCTATTGATCCTTTATCATAAAATAATTCACCATTCTTCAATAAATAGAATACTCGAGATTTTTGGAACTTTGAAAAGAGTAGATAAAATATGTAAGATATAATAAAAAGATAATGGGGATACTCTAGGGGGGAAATATATATTGCCGCCCAGTGTATTCCGTACCGCTTTGTTTCATGTCGTCTATTGCCCCAACGCCGATACTTGCGTCCCTCGCAAAGCGGTTGCTTTACGAAGAATCACCATCATGAAAAGAAAATGTCAAAAAAGCTTCAATCACTTCCGCTTTGGCTCCGGTACATCCGTGTCCTGCGCCACGCGCGGGCTCTCTGTGCCGGGCAGTCCGTGACCGTCCGGGCTGAGCAGGACCCCCTGGTACGTTTGCCCACGCGTAGCCGCCGCCGGCTCATCATCTTCCTCCTCCGGCACCGCAACCAGGACGTGGTCGCTCGACCAGCTGACGGCGCGCGACCTCGTCGACGGCCCCCGCTGGAGGGTGGTCTTGACCGGGACGGCAGGCGAGGCGCTCTGCGGCGGGGGGAGGCCCTTGAGCGACGAGCTGCTGCTGCTGGGCGGGCTGCCGCGCGCGAAGTAGTCCCCCGCGGCCGGCGACGGCGACTCTCTGCTGGCGTGGAAGGGGCTGCGCTTGGCCATGTAGTCTTCAAACTGGGTGTCTCGCTGGTGGTGGTACGGCGTGGTGTCGAGCATGTCGAGGGGGACGACCGGGGAGGCGCTTCCCCCGTCGTAGGCGGAGCCGATGCTGACGCGGCCGGAGGAGGACCGGATCGAGTTGCGCTTGCTGGCGGGCAGGTACGACGTGTCGCCGTAGTTGGCGCAGTCGTCGTTGAAGCCGTAGCCCTTGACGTTGGCCGGGTGGGCGTAGTCGTCGTACGCGGAGAGCCGGCGGTAGGCCAGGAAGGCGTACGTGGCCATGGCGCCGGTCAAGAGGCTGGGTCGAACGGCTGTGTGAGCGATGATGGGGCTGGACTGGATCGCCGGGCTTTTTGCCAGCGGGCGGCAACTTACATGAAGAGACTGTCCAGGGCGATGCCGACGAGCGAGTACCTTTCCTCACTTAGGATGACGTACACGGCCACGTCGAGCGCGAGGATGGCAAAGGCGCAGGTGGCCTTGATGATGTGCGTGAAGAGCATGGTCCACGGCGTCAGGGACTCGGTGTAGTACCGGCCGGCGTCTACAAAGGTGCACAGCGATGCGACCAGCGCCATGGCAATGTTGGTCACCTCCCAGCTATCCGGCCCCGGCATTCGTTAGCAAGACCTTGCACCGCCGCCGCCCGCTACCGGCCTCCCGTTGACGTACGCGTATTCCATCACGGGCCGCTGTCCCGCCTGGATCTTGTCGGTGTGATGGCGCATCGTGTTGCCGAAGCGCCAGGCGAAGAGGCCCATCATGGTCGTCGACAGGAGCAGCTGCGACGCCCATATCGGGGCGAGGAGCTTGATTCGCCATTGGGCTCGCGCAAACTGCGCCTGGGCTTTGTGAAGGGCCATTTACGGCCCGCGCGAGCGCTCTGTACGCTGTGCTGTACCTTCGGGGTTTTGCCGTGACAGGTTCTCGTTATGCAGATGTCATGTAGCATACGTATATGCATGCAATAGGCAGCAAGCAAGCTTTCTGGATTGGAAAAAGGTCTCAAATATGTAGGGCGGCCATCTGCAGCGAAGGGTAGGAAGATCCGGCAGCCCGACGCCTTTTATTAACATGGCACAGTAGGCTCGGTCAGTCCTCTCGAGGTGCGGCCGGAAAACGCCATCAGGAGGGGTGCAGTTCAATCAATCAATCATGATGGAGTAATCTCCCTTACAGAGCCACCAGACAGCCTTACAAGCCCACAGGGAGTGGACGCCCAGCGGAGCGCTGCTGATGGGGGCTGGCTACAACCTTGACGAGCCACTTGATGAGGTTTGGCGGTGATTATGAGCTGTGGACTCTGGTCGAAAGGAGCAGTGAAGGACGACGGGGCTGAGCGGCTGAGTGAAGGATGGAGAAAGCCAGCGCACGCTATGATTGAGCAAGAACGCCACTGGCAGAATTGCACTTGAAGGAGGTCTGGAAGCGTGGAGATGGGAGTCGTGATGGGTTGGCTACATGATTCGACATTCGTTAAGGAGGCAGAGGGCCTTAGTGGTCCTTTTTTCTCTGCTAATTTTCTCATATATATATCTTGCACTCTCGACATGTCACCGTATAAAATTCTCGCCAAGTAATTGTCTCAGCCAGAGGAGCCCGAGTTGTCAGTGGAACTTCAGCGACCCGCCGAGGCTGACTGACTGACAAGGAAGGCCTCCCAGACCGAAATAAGCGCACACAACAAGTGGTGACCGCTGCTTCTGTCTGCTTCTGTCTGAAAGGCGCTAGCAACGAATCAAGGGTGCATTGCCAATCGATTTAGGCTCGTTTGTCCCTAAATTTAGTAGATTTAGCGTTGTAGTGAAGAGAGGATTTCGCTTGGCGACTACGAGTGTTGTCATGAAGCGTATCGGGCATCGATCAACATGTAAAGCCGAACTGATAATAAATCTAGGTAGGCCACTACCGTTCTTAATGCAGATGTGTATAATCCGTATACTATTTTGGGTACGTTACAGTGAGCCATGTTACTGTTGACCTATCGGCTAAGCACTGAATTCCTGCTCTCATGTGCTGCAATGATAATTAACTTTTCTGCACGATAAATTAGTATGCATGGATGATGGATGTTCATTAAGTCAGTCGATGGAGATACTGCACCCCTTTAAAAATCAGAATCGACTCAAGGAAATCGTATCAGCCATCGCTTGAAAAGTGTTGATGCATGCGTGAATGCAGTCATGGCAATCCGCCCTGTCCAGTACCCAGATATGCATATATTGTGCATGAACACAGTCAGATAGGTAACAATCTGGTATAGTAATCTGTTAAGTCGCGAAGTCGACTTCCTAGAGCAATTGTTTCAAGAGCACCTTCGCATAGTAGGCTTCCTCAGAGTCAAACTGTCATTAAAATACACTTTTGTTTCTTGTCTCACTTAACAACTCTGCGCAGGAGTTATTCCGTCTTTTTGGAACTGTGTCTTGTTGAATATTCTCCTTGCCGGTGGTGCTGTTAGTTATCAGCTTCTGTTCCAAAAAAGGCAACTCAATTTACGGCAGCTGATTGGCTGCGAAGCACGTGGCGAGGCTCTGTAAACACAGTTGGCTAGACAACTGACCATCCCCATAGCCTCCTCGATATTGACTTGTTTGTTCATACGAAGAGAGTAACCAACTGGTCATGATAACCATCCTACACCGGAAATGCACCCCGACCAAATTCAGTGCTGCCTCGATGTAACCGAATTTAACGATTACAAGTTTGGCAAGGCGGAAAAGCACCACAGGCACCACAGGCACCCTAGGCGTCACCAGCGTCACAGGCGTGACAACGAGGACAAAGACAATACCGACAACAAGGACAATAACGACAATAACGACAACAATGACAACGATGACAACAATGACAACGATGACAACGATGACAACGACCGAGCCGTTAAGCGACGACGACTCAACCCAACCACACCCCCTTCCTCGGGCCCAAAAGACGACCGCAAAATCGCCTCGCCACCTAAGCGCCCGCTTGATGATCAAACACCCCGGGCTAAACGCGCCGAGACCGGGTTGATATCCGAGCGATCCGAACGCAGCTACCCCTCCCTATCCAGCGCCTCGGGGCAATCTTTATCGTCGTCGCACCGCACCCCATCACCGCAGAAACAGCTGCGCACACTGGCGCTGCATCCGCGAGGCCTTGATGTGCGCGACATGTACGACGTTAAAGACACCAGCGCCCGGCCTCAGTCGCTGCGAACACTGCTCCTCGATATCGAAGCCTTCTCCGACGGTCAAGGCATCGTAGCCAGGGATACACAGGAGGCGCTTGTCAGGGCCGCGGACGCGGATCGGCGGTTCGCGTGGGCCTTGCGAGCCGCCGCTGCACATGTATCGGATGACGTAGAGCTGCTTGGCAGAAGTCCGCCACCTGGTGCGGTACGTGGAGTCATGAAGGCGGCCTTTGAGTGCAACAGTAAAGGACACCCGGAAGCGAATTGGAATCTCGAGGTGCATCAGCGTATCCTCGGTATGGCGCTGCGCCCGAGAGAAGAGACGGACTTTGAGAAGCTGATTAATTTCATGGGATGGTGAGCTGACCCTTCCCCTTGCGCAACGCTGCCCACTGCTGTAGCAGCTCTGTTCCTGTCAACGATCGCTAACAATACACAGCTTTACTGCTTCCATTCTGCGTGAATATGGTACCACGGCACTGTCGAAACAGGTCGACTTTTGTGTTTACATGGATCCAGAGAACGACTCCTCGATATCCTCAAAGTTTCAGACGGCGGCCTCGTTTGTGCGGAGCGCCTTGCCGCAAGAAGTTCTGAACTTTACCGACTTCCCCCCATTGGACGACCGCTTTCTCGCGCTGAGCATCGCGACTAAGAAGCCTGGCGAGAGCTTTATCGCGGCGGAGCTTCAGCTGGGCGTCTGGGATATGGCGCGGTGGGCTTTTCTGCGGCGGCTGGCGGAGCTACGGTCAGGCCCGCCGGATACAACAGGTGCGGACAGAGACGTGGAACTACCAGAATTTTTGCCGGGAATCATTGTGCAAGGCCATGATTGGCACCTTGTCATCACAACCATGGAGGGGGCCAAAACGGTGTTTTGGCAGGGACTTGTCATTGGAAGCACGTCGACACCGAGGGGCATATACCAGATTGTTCGCACACTGCAGTATTTGGAGAAATGGGCCAAGGATGTGCATTGGCCGTGGTTGCGGGAGGTGATTGAGCGCATTCCAGATGCGTATGCATGAACTGTACATAGGAAGCTTGCAGAAGCTGTTTGCGACGACTGCGGGGTTTCTCAACTCTTAGCCAGCATTGCTTTTCTAATACTCCTGCCGTACCAAAGCTACGCTGGAGCACAGAGGGTTCCTGGCAGCCTCTGGAGAGTGAAATGACGAGGTAATCAGAGGAAGACAGCAGAGTAGATTTTATTACTATGAAGGATTGCCAATACGATCCCGTTTCCCAACTCATTTCTGTAACGAGGGTGTCCGCGTCTCCATTGCTCAACAACATGAGACTGTGCTGCTCCATCAACTTCCACTCCTTGTATTGGCCGCTTACAAGCCGGCGGCGAGGTTGGGCTGGGAGACGGTGGCGGCGTCAAAGGGGATGATGTTGCCGTTGGCATCGGTCATGGCAGGGGTTTCAACGGTGACTCGATTGCCTTCGTCGGCCTGGCGAGGAGCTGTCACGGGAAATCAGCTATTTGCCAGAGTGTTTTACCATTGACTGCACACTTACCAACGGGGCCGGCAACGACGGCGGCAATGAGAGCAAAGAAGGTCACGGCGGTGAATTGCATCTTGCAAGATTGAGAAGAATTAAAGTGGATTTGATAAAGAAGGTTTGGTATCGAAGAGAACGAATAAATTAAATGAAGGAACGATTGGGAAGCTGAAGAATGAGAGGGTCGAGAGGATACGGTTCCGGACAATGAGTTATTATACTCTACGTCGGTGCACCTTGTGCTACGTTGTAGAAATGACGAATCGCATCGATTGCAGTCAACCAAGGATGTGATCTGCGGCTCGGAAGGTGAACTAGCCGTCATTTGGTGTTCAAGGCGGTCTGATAACAGCGGCAAAGACCAGGCCAAGTCAAGTCAAGTCGAGACCGGACCATGCCCGCACTCGAGATGATACCCGAAAGGAAGGGATGAATGGGGGCTAAGAAAAGCAAAATGAATGAGATGAAAAAAAAATCCCGGCTCTCAAACCGGGCTCGTGTACGCCCACCAAGTTTCAAGTCCGCCACAGGGTGTCAAGCTGGGGGAGGGCTGACGACAAGATGGCAGGTCTTCTCTCGATTGGCACCCGTCGTTCCCCAATCGGACGAGATGATTTGTATAACGACTTGGCGATGCGATGCTTGCCGTGGGGCGAAGCAAGGCGTTCGAGGCTCTTTGCCTGTCGTGGTGCGGCGCGGGACTTGGGTTGAAGCAGCCCCCCTTCCGGGGGGGTGAAACGCGGGCGTGCTTCAGACCATGATTTATGCCGGGTCCCGCGACGGGAAAGGTGTTGCTGAGATGAAAGAGGCGCGTGTGAACGGACGAAGGAGAGGAGATGGGCGGTGATATTTGAAATCTTGCTGGTGCTTGGGGGGCCTTTACTCGGGAGGAGTGGCGAGGCCTACGCGGCTGAGGTTTTGTGCTGGGTATCATGGCCAGCTTGATCGGCATTGCACAAGTCGGGAGTTGATTGTCAGTAGTAAGTAATTGAGAAAAGGCGGATGAAGTGACTAATATTTTTTTAGTATTTTCGATTTTTGGCACACGCCGTGTTCTTTCCTCTGGCCATTTTCTTCCTCAGGCCATTTTCTTTCCACGAACCTCACCCAAGAAAAATGGCGAGTTGTGAAAAGTCCGCTTTACTGACAAGCGTAAACGGCGAACGGCGATAGCCCAGGCTGAGCGGACGGAAGGGTGGGGGATCGATTCTCGTGACAAAAGATACAGTTCAAGGGGAACAGCCTCGAAAAAAGTCCACGAGTTTACTGCTAATACCCATGTTTATAGCTCAAGCCAGTTATGGTGAACGATGAACGAAGTTGAGTTTGCTTGGCTGCCGTTTGCATCGCGGGGTTCATGATCAAGGTGGGGTCGCAGGCAGTCGCAGTGACATGTGTCCCGGGAGCAGCCTCTAATCATTGATAATAGTGTTGATTGAGGAAAAATCAGCTGTGCTACCATGGGGACCGCTAGATACACCCTTATGGGGTGCCTCCCTTGATTAGCCTAAAATTACATATAAAAATAACCCTTTTGTGGGTCTCGCCCCCTTACTCAGTAGCCACTAGTCACCCTACTTAACACACCCCTCACAGCTAGTTATTTAAAAAAAAAAACTATAGAAAAGGCAGGAATTAAACCCTCGACCTCTTATATAGCTCTATAATAAAAAAAACTAACTTATACTAAGAGTTATCTAAGCACTATAAAAAGCTCACATCCCTAGTAGGATAGAGAAAACCTATACGAACTGATTAGGTGGGCCTACTAAGGTAACTAACTATCTTTTTAGTTTTCTTATTATTTTAATATCCCCTTATTAAGGTACCTAAGGCACGACGTTACGACTTAACTATATAACCCACTAAGTAGGCCTATAGTATGCCTTTATATTACTAGTTAAGTTAACTAGGTCCTAATCTCTAGGCTTAATAGGGGATAAAGAATTATAACCTATAAAGGTATTAGTAAAGGGTTATTATATAGTGTAATAGTGGCGCTAGGTGCGATTAACCTAAGAGACTTATAAGGAGTGTTTTTTATACTTATTATAATAAAAGGCATTATATATAACTCTTCTAAGGGTAAATCGCTATTATTGTTATTATTAGGCTAATTATTATTATATCGCCTTAGACTCTAGCTCTCACTTTAAATTAAGCGAGGCTAGTAGAGCCTTAAGACCTAATTATCTTATAAATTCTTCGAATTTCTAATACAGAAGAGCCTTTATAAGGCTATTAGTAGCTATATTATTAGTTAACTTCTAT